>JASDQU010405152.1:0-10678 GCA_032191745.1 Picea mariana | reverse complement strand
TTGCATATCACGATATCGGAGTTCTCGTTGCTCTGTTTTCACCTCTCCATGTTGCGATCCCTGAAACTCCGATGCGAACTGGGATCAACGGTCCAGATCAAAGCTTGATCTGACAGCCTAGATTACATCACGATATTTCATATCGCAATATCAGAGTTCTCGTTGCTCTGTTTTCACCTCTCCATTTTGCAATATGTGAAACTCTGATAAGGAGTTGGATCAACGGCCCAGATCTGATCTCTACTCAATGGCTGCAATCAAGTCGCGATTTCGCATATCGCGAAATCGGGATTCCTAAGGTTTATTTCCTTTGAACTATTCAACACTCGATCCGCGAAATTTCGACAAGGGATTAGATCAACGGTCCAGATCGGATCTTGTCTTGATGGCTGCGATTGAATCGCGAAATCGGGGTTTTTGTTGCATTGTGTTCTTTGCCTTTTGAATTCACGATCCCCAAAAATCTGACACGTTGTGATCAATGGTCCAGATCTCATTCTCGATTTAATGGCTGTGATTGAATCGTGATATCACATATCGCGAAATCGGGGTTTTCGTTGCATTGTGTTCTTTTCCTTTTGAATTCGAAATCCCTGAAACTCTGACACAGGCTGTGATCAATGGTCCAGATCTCATTCTTGATTCAATTGCTGCAATTGAATTGTGATATCACATATCATGAAATTGGGGTTTTCGATGTCAAGTGTTCTTGTCACTTCAAAGTCCCGATCCCCGATACAGAATAGAATTAATGGTCCAGATCAAGGCTTCATCTGACGGCTCAGATTTCATCGCGATTTTTCATATTGTGATTATGCCCACTTCTCCTTGCACTCTAAAGAGCGTGCAGGTTATCCTTGATCCGACAATGGTCGGGCTCTGTGCTTGGATCTGACGGCTGAGATCTGTCTCCCTCTTCAATGATCAGAGATTCTTCTTCAAACTTTCTCTCATTCGCTGCCTTCGATCATTCACTGCTTTCGATCATTCACCTCTCTGAATTTGTCTTATGTTTGCCTGTTTGCCTGTCATCTTCACTGTTTCCATCAATGACAAGCATTTCGTTCACTGTCTGTTAACTGAATTTGCCAACACAATAATCATGGTGTAGGGATGTGGACCTTGTCACCCGCCCAATCATGTATAGTACCACCCTCAAACTTAGATTTTCAATCTTTTGTATTGGCACTATAGACCCAACCTTATCTGTGTCAGCCTCACAATACATATCAATGTAGTGGGCTATGTTATATGTCTCGGGAGGGAATGTATCCAGTTTTACCAATTCACCCCTCCTAGAGAGATTAGTCAAGAGGTAAAGGTTTTCAGTGGCTGGTGTTAACGATTGGCCCTCTATCATAAAAACCTCTCCATCTATATTCCAATACTCTACCAGATGGTTTATGAGTCATGGTTGAGCTCTCATAAGGGGAAAACTAAAGTATTTCCATAATCCTCATTGTTTCAATGTTTTGACCACCATAATGTTTTCCTCGACCATTTGATCAACCTATTCATGTTCTCTTTCCCTACAGCACACATACATCCTGAGTCATGCCAACATTTTGGGAGTTAGTGCATGTCTTTTTCCAAATTGTTAAGCATGTACGCACCCTTTTTTGGTATCATTGGCATATGTACTCTTGTTGAGAGTATCTCATCCTATGTACATACACATTCTAACTATGAAAAGTGCACATACACGCATAGTCGAACTAATGATTGAAGCACGCAACCCCCAAATCCATCTAAAACTTGAAATGAATGGATGAAATTGAAATTAAAAGGAAATATTACTTACTTGGCCCAAGAATGAGTTGATTTCCTCCACCAATTCTCTCCAAGTGCTGATTTTAAGGAAGAGGGTTTTGGATATTTTTGGGAATTTTCAAAGTGCAATGGTAAAAATGCCTCTTTTTACCTCTATTTATAGATTTGTGACCTTATTTTGACCTGGTTTGACCCTGATTTCCTCGGCTTTTGTCGCTTGATGGATGTTATGATTATTCTTGGTGATATTTTGGTCCTTTAAAAATCTTTTTCCTTTGGATTTGGTATTGTTTGATGAATGGGTACTACTTTTACAATCTTGTGATGAAGTTGGGATTTCACCATTTGCATTTAGGATAGGTTCTCACTGCTTTGCATTTTTCATTATGTTGATGACTTCCACTTTTACATAAGATCAACCCCACCGAACTGCGACATAGAACCTTCTATGTTTCTTTAGAAGTGTCGTAATTAGGTGGTAAATCCTTTCCATCCATGGATTCCCTAAGTACATCCTTGTGTTTCATTTCAATGTCCATGTTGTAAGTTTTTTGTAGGCTCGTGAGTCCTTTCTAGCCCCATCATGACTCATTTGTACACCTCATTTTTCTTCTTAAATATTTTTATGGCTTCAACCCTTGGGACTCCCCTAGAGCATGGTTTGTTTCCTTTCAAGCTCATTTTAAACTATGAAAGTGACATCTAGTGAGATATTATTTATCCTTTTTGGCCTCGCTTAGACGACATACAAAAAGGATCCCCCTTGGAGTCCTCTTTACGCTATTTTTAGACTCTCTAAAATTGAAAATATTGTCAAGCAATCTTGTTTCCCTTCATGCTTGTCAAATTGAAATTTGAAGGAACATATGTCCGGTGATAGTTTACCCCTTTTTTGGTCTGAATGTCTATTTTTACGAAAAAGGTATTCCTTAGGAGCTACAGTTCGCTAGGAGAGTATTCTTAGGTGTAATTGTAACCCCTTTTTGAGCCCGAGGGACTAAATTTATAAAAAAGGGTCATTCTCCCTGGTTTTGGTTTATCTCTTTTTCGGGCCTTGGAGATTATTTATGAAAAAAGGAAACCCCTTGGAGTCTTATTTAAATCCCTTTTCAGACTCCCTAAACAAGAAAATATAGTCGAGTGACCTTGTTTCTTTCACACTCGTTAATTGGTCCAAAAGGAAATATTTATTTGGTATAAGTTTAACCCTTTTTCTGTCCAATAGATTACCCATTAAAAATGTATGCCTCAGGAGACATGTCTCGCCGAAAGAGTTATCCTAAGTTATGTTTTATAATTTTTCAGGCTTATGGGACTAAATTACGAAAAAGGATGAGTGAGTCCAAAGTTAAGCTCTTCTTAGATTCCTTAAAATTGAAAATATAGCCGAGTGATCTTGTCTCTATCACACTCGTTAAAATGGTTTTGAAGAGACATTATTTCGGTATAATTTTAACCCTTTTCCAAACCGACTGGACTAAGTATGAAAAAGTAATACTCTATCCCTAGTGACCAAAAGAGTTTTCCTTGGTATGATTTTATTATTTTTAGGGATTTGGAGACCAAACTTACAAAAAATATGACTCTAGAGTCTTATTTTAGTGTTTTTCATACTCTCTAAAAGTGAAAAATCGTCGTGCTTCCCTTCTCTAGGCTTGTAAAAATTTAGATGGATGGAGTCTCGTTTTGTCGTGTCTCATCCTTGCATCTTTGTCCTAATGCTAGCTTCTTGTTGCTACTACTGAACCTTTATATCCCTCCTTAGGTGCAAGCCTTGTATCATTTTTTTTCTTTGTGATCTGACACCTTTAACCTTGGAGGATTTTTCCCTATTGTCCTTATCCTTCACATGTCTCCTTACACTAAACATCAATATGTTCCATGCACTTGGAACCAGTTTTCTTACCCATGACACTCATTCCTCCTTTTTAACGTAGCATTCTTTTATTCTTTTTAAAGCTCATTAAATACATGAAAAAGACAAAATAAATCAAATATTCCAAAAAGAGGGGATGGGGAAACATTCTCTTTTGCTGGCAAAAATCTAGTCACCCTTGGATAGAGCACATCCTTCTATTTGTTCTGCAAGAATTAGGATATAGTATGGCCTTAGGAAGTTTTTCTTGTTACATATAGTCATTTCCTCCTCCATTTGGTTACTCTTCCAAACACATGGAGATTTTGTGGTGCCTTATGTGCCATAGACTTGTGTTAATAACATTCTTCCTGACTGTTTTTCATATATTGTGCTCTTGTCCAAGGGGAAGTCTTTCAACCTGAGTCGATCATTCTGCAATAAGTCTCTTGACCTTCATGTGTCGTCCATCCCAAGAGTATTGTCAAGTTCACATCCAGAATCAATGAAGTTTGGTGCATGTTGTTCAAGGTCATACAGTCTTTCCATGACGACATGTCAAAGACCTCAGAGTAGTGATTCTTACATTCATATTATAAACCTATCTATTTTTTTAATATCTTGAAGCTATTTCTGGAGTAATGAAGCTATCATCTCTAGTCACATGCACTAATACCTCCTGAAGATTCCTACAACATTACGTATCTTCTAATTATTTTGAGATGTAGATCTATTGCAGATTATTCATGGTTACACTTCATATTTCCATACACATTGGTCATGTATCAATGATTACTATATATACGACATGGATTTGTAGTGTACTTGATTGGAAACCATGCTTAGTTTGTCCCGAGCATGGGAATGCATGCGTGAGTGATTATTATTATATTATTGCAAATGACACGCTCACGGATACTCGCTTGGGTTTACTTAACTCCGGTGCTTTCCCACTTTATTAAATATGTTGTAATGTATTTCAACCATCAGTTGCTCTTCTGACCTCACACATTAGGGGGCATATGTTATCACTCAAAATGCCACTACTATGCATATTTGATGTTGGCCTACTCATTCATACATATGACAACCCTTTTTGATGGAGTTCTCCTCAAAAAACAAGTTTTTGTATGGTATATGCACCCTTTTGCATAGGTAGAGCATGTACATACGTCAATTGCATGCTTAAAATCCCACATACATATGCTAGTTGCATAAATAAAATCATGCATGTACTCTAAAAAGTTGTAAATAAATATAAAATCCTTGCTTTCCGGTGGAGTTTATGGGCTATATTAAGTTTTGAAAACATTTTACCTCATGTAGCCCTTCTGACAACGAATTAACCACCATTTTGTCAAATAAAAGGGGCCCTAGGGGGGTAATTTGGATATATCAAACTAGAGGCGAGAGAAATCTGCCAAATTCTGTCCCTTGTATTCCAATCCTTTTGCATTCTACTCCAAGTTTGATCCTTCACATTCCCTTCCATCCATCCTCCTTATACCATCCATCCTTTTCCCTTATACTGGGTTGTTGGTGGTGAGAATATTATTGGGAATAGTGCACTTGGAGACAAACTAGAGGAACCCAAGATAGGTTTGTGGAGCAGCACCAACAAAATCCAGGTTGTAACTTCCAATTTTGTTATTAATAAAAGAGAAAAACTTCTTGTCCCAGATATTTATGTCTACTTGTTTGTGTTTATGAATGTTTTCATGAATAAATAATCCTTAAGATGATCTTGATAATTAAGCATATGTTTTCATTGTTTGTACTATAAAATTGTTTTGGGCCAACTTTGGGAGGAGGCCTACAATCTTGGAATATACAACAACCAGAAGGGATCAAAAGCAACCAGAAGGGATAAAAAACAACCGTAAAGAATTAAGGTACACATTTATATCTTCTCTCTCTTCCCTTAATTTTCATAAGGTTGTGTTTGGTTTGGGTAGAATAGAATCTTTTCTATATTTTAAGGATTCAAGGCTCTGCCTACTCGCTAGACACAAATTAGGGGGATTTTACTCATAGAACCCTTCCCTTACTACTATTTATAAAACCTGCAATATTTTTGTGTGTGTATGCACATCCATCTATATACATAACATGGCCTCTATTTATTTATTTTCCACTTTCCAATTGGAGATGATATGTATACATATTCAAATTTAAATCATATTTGGACATGTTAGGCTTATATTATGCTAGTCTTCTCCATTCACCATTGTAATCTGATGTACCATAATATGGCATTAATCTCGTAGTGGTTTGTTGTGAATTGTTTCTATGTTTATATTTCACATGGACATTTTGGACAATAAAGAGGCCTAGATTTTCTCCATGAATATTGGAGGGTTGTATCATGTAGTTGATCCCCAAAATTGAAACACCTCATACACTCTAGGTAGTTGTTGATCATTGGGCCAAGCACAATATAGTTGACGATCAAATGTATCCTTGTAAATTTATCTCAAACTCATGGGGAAGTCATCATCTCCATCACATTCATTCTCATAGGGTACGTAGTCCAACTTCCCCTTCTCTTTAATCAAATTTTGCATCTTTAAAGTTATTCTTGTTATGTTACTTGTTTTCGTCAAATCCTCATTTTCGGAGTTGGTATATGTGCACATATTTTTTTTATATGTATCATTCGATAAATTATTATCACCCTCTAGGCTAGAATTCAATGCTCCAGGAAACTTTAAACCAAGACCTTTATCCTACAAGTATTCATTAAGAAAAAAATTAATTATTTAAATAATATAAAACAATTTTTAAAATAAGTATACATATTATTTATATCAAATTGGAAAATTCCTTACCACAATTCGTATTGGATTTGAATTGATTGTAGGATGCATACTACCCACTGGAATCTTATCATATATGTAATATATTTTTACAATCACTCATTTGAATTGTTTCTTTCCACGACATACAAAACATCCACAAACAACAATTTTCTCCAAGTATTCATCCCATGTACTATACTCCAGACGAACCTCTTGTTCAGTGCAATCATTTGTTGTGTTTGCGGGATCCATTGTCTTATTCTCTTCCACCCACTATCCTCAACATGATTTAATAGTTTTAGGTCCATGTGAATATCTTTTTCTTTTGTTATTTGAATCTTCAGGCTCTACATTTTCTCCAATATCCATCTAGAATAATCAAACACATGCATTAATTTTCGACAAGATTGGATAATACGCTATAAATTTTAATAATATTGTGAAAATATATGGATGTATCACAAAATTCCATAAAATCATTCTTTCCTAAATTATGTCAAAATTAGAGTACCTGATGTCCCACGTCATCCGTTGTGTCCTCATTTGATATGACACGATATGTTTACATGGCCTCATATGGCTTCTGTAATACACAACATAGTCAATAATGTTTAGTACACCAATTATATCATTTCAACGAATATGCTATCCAACAAAAAACCCCAACTTAGTCACATATTTTACATATTGATATCATGTTTTGGAGTTGAAAAAGAAACAAATTTATGACCGTAGGTATATACATCAAGCCAAAATTTCAGCAAGAAAAGTATCCAACATCCCTATCCCACATGGCCATCCTAATTGTCAAAATTTTCCCTTGATCATAGAATCACATTTAATCACCATTATTGTGCATTTTCAACCAATAAGTTTGAACTCAAAGGCCACATGGAAAAAAATGAATTTATCTCCTCTATGTTTTATCATTTGTGAATTCATAAATACCTTCTTCCTTTGGTTGAGGTTGATTTGTCTTCTTACCTTTATTGTATCTGCAGATTCCATTGTCATATCCTCTTCCACCCACTTTATTCTCTATGATTTAGTAGTTCTACACCATCTGCATCCACTTTCCATGGCCTCCTCTGGATCCTATTACACAACAGTGACAAAACATTTTAGTACACCAATAAAATCCATTATCATCTAATAAGTTAGGGAAAATAGGGCCACAAGAAAAATTATCTTGAGATAGACAACCACATTATGTGGTTGGGACCTTCAAACATTCTTATTTTTGATGGCATTATATACATCCTACTCAATTGGGTTGGAATAAGTATGTCCCAATTTACTCTTCGTATTATTGAAACAATTCTTCGTACTCAAAAGCATGTGGTAGAGTTGTAAAGCTGAAGGAATTAAGATACGTAGGAGTCAAGACTTATTTTGTCTCAGGATCTTTGGCCATGGCTACTATTTTTTATTTTTCTTTCTAGGGAGATATTAAAATTGATTTTTCATTCACCCATATCAAACAAGATTCCAGACATTATCTTTGTTATTTTTACAAATAAACATTGAAAATTTGAAACCATAATTCAAATTGGAGTTATATATCATATTTGTGTAAATCCTTCTAAAAAGGTTTAGTGAACTTCATGACTATAATTCTCATGGCTATAACGTTTTTGACAATCTTGTATACGTAGTTATACCAAAAAATAGGCCTCAATTCATCAAATGAAGAGAGGCCATCTGATTTTGGAATGAAGTCTATAAAGTGGCATTGAAAGAAGAAAGCATCTTCCTAGTCCTCCAAGATTCATCAACAAATATTAAAAGATCCCCTTCAATAACCTCAGAAAAACCAGGGAATAATTCCATGGGCCACCCACGAAGCCCTTGGATTTTGTCCTTTTGAAAAATGTCGATTAAAAATTTAATTTCCTCTTTATAAACCTCCTCCAATAATCTCTCATTTTCTACCTCATTTACAACAATAAGAAAAAGGTAGTCATTCTATCCACTTCAATTATTGAAGCCCTATCTTTAACCATGTAAATATCATTAAAATTATCAATACCAACTCTTGTGATATACTCAAAAGTAGATGTCACTAATCAACCATTCCTATCAATTTTCCATATGGAATTAACATTTTTCTAATGAAGTGAGTACTCTTGGAAAAAAGATGTATTTTCATCTTCTAACTCTAACTATAGAGTTCTACTTTTTAACCTCCATGCTACTTCCTTATTTGTCAATAGATTTCTTTTCCTTTTCTCTAAATGATTAACCCTCAACTTGTACTCATTAAGATATCCAACCATTTCTTGAAAGTATGATCCATTCATCTTTAACTCAATAGAAACAATTTCCTTCTCTAATGTTTTTCTCTTGTTCCCAATGAAGATCATCTTGTTTAATTATCTTCATTTTTTTCTCAAATTAAAGAGTAGATGGCACACTTCAGGACCCATCAAAAGGAACCCACTTATCCTTAACCAATCATGTAAAATTGTCTTCCAACAACCAGGAATAATTAATCTTGAATGGGATTAGGGGTTTTCTCCCTAAAGAAGGATTTAAAAAAAAACATGAAAGTGATTTTACTCTTTCCCAAATTTAACCCACTACCTAACCCTTATCTAGTCACTAATCATATCTTCCGACAAAAGGATCCTATCCAAACTCATTGCAATTCTTTTCTCCCCCACCCTCTTATTTCTCTAGGTTGTCCTTAAGTTGATGGGATCAATATGAAATAGGCCTTCCAGCTCATTCAATTTCCTAAAAAAAATCAGAAAAAGGACCAAAGGATGCCAAATGTTAGCACTGCCAATTGAAAAATTGGGTTCAAACCCAACAATGACATTGTCTTTTCCAATAGAATCCAACTTGAATTTTTTCTCCCAATATCTAACCCTATTAGAGTAAGCACCATATATATTCAACACTGTAATAATATTTATCCATATCCCAAGAATATAAAATATCTCTTGATCTTCATTCAAAGGACTATATATTAGAAAAACAATAAAACCCTTAACCTCCAACTAGTAATCAACCCACCTGATCTCCCCCTGCATCAACAAAAACAAAGTACCATCCCCCAAATAATTTCCATAGATCATCAACATTTTTATCACCATCACCTAAAGCCTCTTGAAACAACATTAGATCAAGATTTTGAGACTCAACAATTCTCTTCATGGTTTTTCTTCTAAAAATGCTACGCATCCCTCCACAATTTAACGATAAGAAAATCACAAGGCACCCTTTGTTGGGGTAGTATTGAATCTAAAAACCCCCAAAATAAAACAATTTTACCAGACATCACTTCATAAAGAACCTTCTCCTTTGTGTGGCCGCTTATTTATTTTCCCCTCAATACATGCTAGTTTCTCTTCAACCCCCCTTCCAACATCACCCAAGTCCTTGTTCCTCAAACATATATTGTATCTACTACCAGCCAAATTTGGGCCCTTTCTATTTTTAATAGAAATCACATAGTTGTTGTCACTAGAATTAAACCTAATATGAAAACCTTCTATAGGGCCTATCCCCCTTTTAGGAGATCATGTAATTGTTATCTCCATAGATTGGCTACACCCCACCATACCCTTTAGAGACCAAGATAAGTCCTTCCCATTATCCCTAAAAGCATTCATAAACCCTATTTTTTTATAATCAAAAGAAGGATATTGTAACATTAATGGGGCTTGATATTGTACAGACTTACCTAAATGTCATTTTGGCATATATCTAGGGTAGGATGAGTCTCCATTGATGGTGAAACATTCATCCAAGATGAATAAATATCCACTAGACCTACTACCACCACATTATCCACTCCACCCTTAACCTCTTTGTTACACGTTATTTTTGTCATCCCTATGACCGTTAATAATGTAAACCTATCTTTCGCCTTCAGAGGGGTCAGTGGCCCGAGTTCCTGAAGAAAGAAGGGAGAATAACTTTTCCTGAGAAAAGATGTTGCATCTTCCTTTATGAAAACCCTATTAAAGATGATTTTCGCATGTTTCACTATGGATAGGGTGCGATAATGCCTGATTCTCGTAGGCTGCACCAAAGATGGGTTGCGAGAGGTTTGCAGGTTGCTCTATAAGCAGGGTGCGAGAATGCTCATACGTGGGAAAAACGAGCATCTTCTCGATGCTTCTAGAAGGAGAAACTTCCATGGTGAGGTGGCATCCGAATGGTTTCGATCTTACTCGCTTTCATGATTTAGTGGGATCATCCTAACCTCCTCACCTTATCCTCTTCAACTTATAAAAGGAGAGGATCT
>JASDQU010405149.1:0-10678 GCA_032191745.1 Picea mariana | reverse complement strand
TCAATCATGATAAGAAAATAATGATTCATCTATACATTTTTCCAACAATGCATCATATACCAATGAAACCACATCGATCCATATTCATCATGTATCAATGACAACTCATTGATCCATCTTCATCATATCAATGACAACTCATTGATCCATATTCATCTATGCATTCTCATCAAGGAAAATACATATTACATTACATCAATCATCAATCAATCAATCCTTTGGAATCAATCAATCACTTAACATCAATCAATCAAACCATTGGCATCAATGACAACATGATCCAACAAAAACAAATATTATTTTCCCTTGACAATAATTCAAATACATGACCATAAATGGCACAAGAGAGGTAAGAAGTCATCTAGAATTTTCAAGTCTTTTTCAAATTAGCCAGTTGGAAAGAAACTTCACTCGAAATAAGATAACCCTAATTTATAATGGTTTTTTTCATGCAAAGCAGAATGCAGGGAATATATAATATTTCTTGGTACAAATGCAGTGGATTCTATACCAATAATATGGGTGAAAAACCATGAAAATTATCTATATGGGTATTTCAGTGAAGTTTCCTCAATCCTGGAAACACTGGGGTTACTACTTGGGTCCTCCAAATAATTGCTTAGAAGCTTCTCCCCTCCTTTATGTTGCTTTAGAAATTCATCAGCCTCTTCATTTTTAAAATGCAAGGTAGATGTAGCGAGTCAGAGCATTATGGAAAATGTTGAAGGAGATAAAGATATGGGTTGATGTCCATGCAACTGAATTATTCTTTTCTTGGAGTTGAACTTATATGTGCACCATTGAACAACTTATTTGAAGTCTGTTATTTATGGAACACAACCTGCTAATGTTATACCTAAAGTCCAAATTAAGTTCGTTTTCTTCTTGACAGGAGAAAGAGACTTATAGTAATTGTATGCCCTCGACCACTAAAAATATTGATTCTCACACCCAAGTTTGTTTAATGTGTCTCCATAATACAACTCTTTTTTCTTACTTGACATTCTTTTCTTTTCTTTTGGCTTTGAAAATAGGTGGTGTTATTGTCGATATTTACAGCTTGGCATATTAGTTTTTACTTAATTTCACCACGTACTGTCCTGATAGTTCAATCAATCACAAATCATGCTTTTAATGTTGTCGGCTTGCATGATATTTGAATTTATTGCAAGGCTTACAGATGTTTCATGAATTTAATAATGACATTGTGCTTACACAAGTGGCAACTGATGTGGTGGGGACAATAAATGTTATGGGAAGGGGTGATGTGATGTTGTGGGGGATGTAAAATGTTAAGTATGAGAGTGTAACATGAGGAATAGAAAGTGAAAATTGTATAACACGGGACTGCGGCCCTGCAAACCTACAAACACGAACACGAACACAAACACAAATAAAAGTAAGGAGGTCCACATCGAAACTAGAAATGAGGCTAAGTATTGGAGATAGTTGTTTTTCGAATCGAAGAAGTGGGAGGTGCATTTTGTATAATATAATACTTTATACCCATGGACCTATAGACTATAGAAAATGTTATCAGATGGTAAGTGGCCCCACATTCACTTTTTATGAAAATTGGTTAAGTATTGAAAAGTGAAAAAGGTACGATTTGGTAAACAAAAAAGTGGGAAGTGCATTTTGGAGGACATTTGATTGCGAACTTTGCACCTACGAACCTATAGACATGCAAATCCAAAACTTGTGCTACTCCCTATCCACTATGCTTAAATTTGGCTAAGTGTTGGAAAGATTTTGATAATAGAAAAACGACTAAAGGGGAAAAACAAGGGAAGAATCATATGGATGGTTAAATGAAAACACAAAATTGATCACAAATGTGGATCAACAACTTGGTGGATTATTTAGCTAACCCCTATGAGGGTCACTAGATGTTGATGGAAAAAATACCTTCACTAAATAATATTCCTTGATGAGTGGGTTGGGATTATTGTAGATAGAGGGAGAACTCTTGAAGTGACCGAAATATCTCCTTGTTCATAAAGTTTTGAACCGGCAAAAAAAATCACTTTTTTGTTGGTCAAACTCTCTTTAGGGGAAGAGCGAGATTGATAAAAGATTGCATATACTCAACTGGTTCATCCACCAATGATTAAGTAGGATTGAGAACACTCTAAGTGAATGGAATGCCCCCTCAAAGTGAACCTAATGCCCTCTCAAAACCCTTTTGTTATACTTATATTTGGTCACCCTTGATCAAATTATCTGAGTTAAGTCACTTACACATTTTTTTCCAAAGTTGACATAACATTTCTAGAGTTTATTTTGGTCCTTTACTACATTGTCATGTTTTTTCCTAGTAACACTCATGAGCTCATGGGTTTTCTTATAAAAAATAGTGACTTGGTCACAACCCTTCAATATTAAACCCATGAGTTCCCTCAAAATACCTTAAAAGAATCCAAGTCACACATAACACATAGGATATGAGTGTAGATTATGCATGCTTCACACTTGCACGACATGCATTTCACTCTTCCTTGACCATGTCTCCTTCTTACTCGCACAAATAAGAGGTCCAGGATTGAGAAAAGTGCATGATAGGAGAAAGCACCATTACTCTAGAGAAATTTATAACCTTTGCTAAAATTATCTTTGGCCTTGTTTTCTTTTTTTTTTAGTAGGACTGGCCTTTGGTTCTTCACCTTGTGATCTAGCCTTATGTAGATTTTTTCAACCATCCCTTGACTACTCTTCCAAAATAAGAATGTGATTTAATTAATGGAGAGATGAGTACTTATGGCTAAGGATGAGAGGACTCAAGCTCTGGATCATGAAGGAGGTACAATAATAAGATTCGAGTATACACTTGTTATCAACTTTTCGATATTATAATATACATCTATCTCCTTCCCCTCCCCAATTCCTATGTACTTATTAGTATAAATAAATAGGAAAAGAGATATGTGCTTTCTTCGTCAAGTCTTTGTGCCCTCCCTTTAATTTGTAGAGTATAATTTTCTAACTAAAAGTTCCTCTCCCGATCCAAACCACCCACTTGAAAGAGAAGAGGGCCTAAAGGTCGTTCCAAAATAGAACGAACCTTAATTCAAACATAACACCTATTAGGAAGCATTCCCCTCCCAATAATGTATGTGTCCTCTTTGGGTGATCCATCCAATGATGAAGAAGATTGACAACAATGCGGTGACAGTTTGTATTCTCACATAGAAAAATAAAGCAAGTTCCACATCGAAAGTGTTGTAATGAGAGGAAGTTTTAGGTACCTAATCTCCCTAACCCCTCACATATATAGAATAATACCTTTTCTATGTAATAAAGGTTGACATTAGTAAATATGGCCTATATAATAATGTGAACAAGTCAAATGTAAGAATGCTTGATAGAAGCTTCCACTTCTAGAGAGATCTTCCTCTAGAATGTTATTTAGAAGATATAATTAGTATAAATAGAAGTAGAAGATATGGGAAAGTCTTGTCTTGAGAATTATTGCAATATAGATCTTATTTACTGGATATTTCCCCCTCAAAGAGGCAAGTGAACTTGGATTTATATCAATAAAGGTATCATTTTTAGTGTTGTGATTCTCTATATTTTGTTGTTTTGCTAGTATTTGTTGCAATATTTATATTTATGCTTCTTATAATACATCCGGTACCTTACAAGTGGTATATAGGCACTTTCCTCTACAAAAATTGTGGCACCTTTCACCAATAATCCATTTTTTTATGTAGACCCACCAGCCCCATTCATATGTTTCCCTTTCACCATGGCCCAAACCTGCAACAAAGAACTTGAAAAATTTTGCATTTCCCTATCATCTTATATCTCCACGACCCAGAAGGAAATGAGGCAGATCAATGCCAATATATCCACCATCAATTCCTCCATTCATTTCACCATAGAGGCCAAAGTGGAAGACATGAAACAGGACATCAATTCCCACATAAATTTCCATCTTGAATCTTTTTCTGCCAAGATCACTGAATTATTGAATAATCCCAGAGGCCTTAACTCATATGAAAAACCTTATAACCCAGAAGGTGTTTCTTCCTCCAACTCTTAGGATTTTTCCAACCACCTTCATCATGATCTACATATTCATAGAGTGGAGGTGAAAAAATTTGATGGCTCAGATACCACTCGATGGGTCACTCAAATGGAACATTACTTGTCCTTGCAAGGCATCACTAATGAGTTGGAAAAACTTTTTTATGGTGTCCTCTATCTGGATCTTGAATGTTGGAAATGGTGTAAAAATTCATGCCAAGGGTATGGGGCTTGCACACATTTTGTGTCCAAACTTTATGAAAACTTTGACACCAACACACACCATTTGGGCCATTTGACCAAGTTGAAACAGTCTGGCACCATGGAAGACTTTATCATCATTTTTTAGTATTTGGCTTTCAAAACGGAGGGCATGTCAAATGCCTTCTTCAAGGAATGATTTATTAGTGGCCTAAAGGATGAAATTTAAGAGCATGTCCTAATGGCTCACCCCTAGACTTGGTTGGAAGCTACTAAATGTTCCAAGGAAGAACAACAAGTTGTATCTTACTAGGGAAAAAAAAACATATTTTATTCCTTGCCATTGACCCATCAATCCTACCCCTTAGGCCACTCCCCTCAAGATCCAAAAATTAACTTAGGTAGAAATGGTTGAATGCCAAATCAAGGTCCTTTGCTATAATTATGATGATATATTTTTGGGGGCATAAGTGCAAAGAATAGAAGCTTTTTATGGCTATTTCTAACGATGTTCCTGATGAAGATGTTGGTGTTTCCCCTATTGAAGAGATATTGCAAGTAGTTGATCCTACCTTTCCCTCTTATCCTCCAGAAATTGAATCATTGGTTTCACTGAACACCCTCACTAGATTCTCTTCTCCCCAAACACTCCATTTAATTGGCTACATTAAGCATAGGAAAGTCATGATCCTAGTTGACAGTGGAAGCACCCATAATTTTCTTCATCGTTGCATTTCCCAAGAAATCAATTGTTATATATGTGAAATCAACACTTTTCATATCATGATTGCCAATGGTGGTTCCATGAAATGTTGGGTGCATTGTGAAAATGTTTACCTACAAATTTCTCAGTAACACTTGAAATCTCATATATTTTCTATAGATATGGGAGGTTATGACATTTTTCTCGGTGTTAAATGGTTACGCACTCTCGGCCCCATTACCATGGATTTTAAATACCTCACCTTGAAATTCCAATAATATGGACAAAAATATAAGTTCCAAGGAATAATAGAAGGCTCACCTAAGATCATCAACTCCCACCAAATGGAAAAGCTAGTAAAAAAAGGTCATTTTGAAACTATTTCCCAACTCCATTCTATTCAAGTTGTTGAGACACCCTCTATGCATTCTGAACTCCAATCTGTACTCTCCTGACACTAAGCTATTTTTAACACCCCACATGAACTTCCCCCTTCCCTTGGCATCCATGATCATTTCATTCCTCTATTCTGAGGTAGTCTTCCTCGCAATGTTTTCCCTTACCATCATCCATTTTCCCAGAAAAATGTTCAAGAATTTCTAGAAGCAGGTGTTATCTGTTTGAGTACCATTCCCTATTCTTATCTAGTAGTCATGGTACTCAAGAAAGAAGGAACTTGGTGCATGTGTCCTAATTTTCCTTCCCTCAACAAACTCACAATCAAAGACAAATTTCCCAATACTGTCATTGATGACCTTTTGGATGAATTGAGTGGTGCTTAATACTTTACAAAACTTGATCTCCATTCTAGATACCACCAGATATGCATGAATGAAGAAGACATTTCCAACACTGCATTTAGAACCCACGAGGGTCACAAAGAGTTCTTGTACATTCCCTTTGGCCTGTGTAATGCTCCCTCCACTTTTCAAAGACTCGTGAATCATGTCTTCCGTCCTTTCCTTCGTCATTTTGTCTTAGCTTTATTTGATGATATTCTCATCTATAGTAAAACTTGTCAATCCCATCTCGCCCATGTGGATAAAGTTCTCCATATACTATTTAAGCACCAAATTTTTCTCAAACAGTTTGAATGTGCTTTTGGATCCTCTAAAGTTGAGTACCTAGGTCATATTGTAGGCAAGGATGAGGATGGTGTTGTTGACGGGCGAAATTGATCGCTCATCAACTGAAGGAGTGAATCCGGTCCGGGGTTGTCTACTTAACCCAAGCCGTTTGGATTGATTCACCCCAACGGGTTTAGCGGCTCCATTGGCCGATCTAAGTCCTACGAAAGTGAAAAGACAAAAAAAAACTAAAGAAAATAACTAAATGGAAAACAAACAACTTTTGAAAACAATATACAATCTAAAATATATTTACAGTTTTACTAACTAACAGAATACTAGTTCTACTTATTAAATATACAGTGTATCGATATGATTAAATCTCTGATATATGTACAGTATTCACAAAATGCAAATTTTAATCGAAATCTGCAAAATCATATATGAATTGATTTATGACAACGAAGCTAGTGCTTTCTCTTATTTTTTATAACTTTTATAAACGAGAAATAAAATAGCAGTTATCTAGTTGATAAATGAAAATAACAATCTGGACTGTGTATCTAAACTAGAACAAATTCTTATATTAATTAACTAATTAAATAGCACTAACAGACTGACCTGTAATAGCGTTTCCTATTCGTCCTGTGCACAGTATTTGATTTCGTTGTTTGATAGGATCAATCCACACCAGATTTTCCAAATGCTTCTCGTAAACAGGAAGCAGTGACGCTTGAATACCAATGACAGAACAGGAAATACATATAGCAACAACAATTTATAATTTAACAAATGCTCATATTAAGATAAATCTGAGTATGAGAATTTGCATATTGTTGTTCATTGAATAAAGAAGGTCAACCTTCTAATCATCAAATGTGAATAGATTAATTGTTGTATGTAAAATGAGAGACATGAAATATGGACACCATTTAAATCTCATCACATCAACCTGTAACAAATTATGATATTTAAAGTAGTCAAAATTTGATTACAAATCGAAAATGAACAAAACTTGAACAAAATATAAGATATTGAAGCTAAAGCTGTGAAAATATCCACTTTCATTCAAGTTCGGCAATCACAAATCCACAGTTTCTGCTCCCAGATAGCGATGGATTTGTTTACAAAATAATACATTTATAAAGACCACAGCATCAAAACATTCTTTGTGGAAATTATCAAAGTTGTTGCAAAAATTATGGGAAACACAATCTCCCAAATTCCCATTCCTATTTAAAACTAACAGCCTAATCTAAAACCATGTAAAGAAATAGAATGTTCAGAAATGCCACTAGTGATCCAATCTCCTTTAAAATTTGTATGTACCTGTAAACGCACAAGAATACATGCTTTTAGATTGCATATTAGTTGTAAAATCAACAAATTCGAATTTTAGTAACTAGCTACAGAATCTCATTGTATCAATTCAATCATAACAGAAATAGATGCAATTTGATCTAACAAATCTTGTATGCTAATTCAAAACAAAAACAAAATCATCTTAAAATCTCTTTTAAAATACCATACCTCGGATTCAGGGATTTTAATCAAGCTATTTTCGAATTGACAATGGCAGTGGCCGCCTCTACATTTTTAAAGACAACAGAGCTTGTGGTCTTCTGTTTTTTATCATTAGCTTGCAATCGGTCGTTTTCCTTAACTAGCACATTCACTCGGTCCTCCAAGGATTTGATCTGAGATTAGAGCAAAGGGACATATGTATAATATCGGTTGAGCCATGACTTACATTCATTGCATTGTGGTTGAACAGGTTGTGTGTTTATAGGTGAGGAACTTCTTAATTGACCAGTAGGTTCTCTGTTGAGTTTAATCTCAGGGAAGTTAGGGTCGTCTCCAAGACACGGTGGGAGGTTCATCACATGGCTAGACGGGTGAGAGGGGTGTTGTGGGATGCTAATGCACAGGCCTGGAGAAGTCACAAATGTTTCAACACTTGCAAATAGACCAAAACGCTCCCTTCAGCCACAGAGAAAAACTGATATTTGACCTCTAAAAGACGAGCTATATCTCTGTAATAACCCAATTTCTGGGGAATCCACCTTCATTGAAGGTAAAAGGGGTCATTTCGGTTCTGGGTTTTCAAGGGTTTGATCTAATTCAAAACCTTTTTCCCAGAATCGCTCACACAAAAACATGTCTTTGGGAGGCAATTACGGGATTAGCTTTAAGAAGTCCTATCGGGCATTATCAAACAATAACAAAGTCTAGATACCGTTGGGTTCAATTCTCACTACAAGAGCCATAGCTAACAGCAGGGGATTCAATGATAGGGTTTGGCAGAACAGAAACAGAGCCATTTCCCCCGAGCTTCCCCAACACAATGTAAAGGCAGCTCAAAATGCAATGAAGTAGCGTTAATGCTATGCGTGCGAGGGCAGTGGTGTAGGTCGAAGCCATGCAAGAACATCATATCGGACTGCACTTGAAAGACACCGCAGTGTAATAAAAATCATAACCATTGAAAACCATGATATACATATCCAAAAATCGATCCAAATGTTAAATAAACAATGGCATTTGCACGATTTAAAAGAAACACCAATATGTAAAATAAACCATTGCATCAACGATTTTATCAAAGACACCAATATGTCAAATAACCATTGCATCAACGATTTTATAAATCGAAACCATATTAACAATAGTCAAATGAAAAATGAGTGGTGGTTTGATACATATGAAACCAAGGTGTGTTTGAGACCAAGGAGTGGTAACCAGGTTCATGATAAAACAAGGCCAATAGATGATAAGCCATATGAACCTTAAATCTTAGATGAAATCAATCATGAATTCCAACTGTGGGTTTTCACGCTTGTAGTCATGAAAAGGAAATCGAAAAGCAGGTACGCAAAAAGCAACGAATAATGGTGTCGTTTAATGATAAAAGTTGTGACGAGCAATGAGGGTTTGAAAACCCTGTGTGGGTAGCTTGTAAACAAAAGATAGAGATTAATACGGTTGCCAACAATGGCGACACACTGGTAGAAGCAGTTATCTCTGCCAAACAAATAAGTCTAGATTAGGATAATCAGAAAAACTCCAACTCGAAAATAGCCAGAAAATTGTTTGAACATCATTATTAATCATAAAAAATTCCAGTTTCAAATTGCTTGTTATTTTAAAAGATGAGAACTGATGACAATCCTAACAAAACTGAATCACGATATTAAGGTTAAAATCTCCAATACTGTTGACAGATCCACTGCTGCCAGCAGACGTCCATAGCCTCGGCAGGGGTGCCATTTAACCCACTCCAATATCTGTATCCTGCCAAGAAGTTCCAGATGAGAAAGAAGGACATTTAAGGTCAAAGATTCCATATCTAAGAATTTTCATGTACCGTACATTGCTTCGTTGCCAGCGGGCCTGTTTAGTACCCCGACGAAGTTATCTTAGCATCGTGCATGCATTTACCCACTGCCAGCATACTTGTTCAGTATCCTGGCAGGTTTACAAGAACTTCCCACAACTCTCTGAATATTTATTTAATTTTAAATATATTTAATCAAGCGGGGTGACGTTGAAAATCCTAATGTTTTGGACATATTTTAATAAATTACAGACCTTGAGCGAATTTTTTAATTGCCCTTCATTAAGATCTAGAGACAATTTATTACAAACCGACCTTCAAAGGCAGGGAGACATCTCTGAGTTGTTCTTTTAAGGAACAGGGACAGCATAAGAAATTTTTTTTATGGATGATCGTGAAAAGCTTCAGTTACAGATTGAAATCAAGAAACGCTTTTCAAACAACAAGCTTTCTTTAACATGGCTGCAAACTTCAAAAAAATATCATAATTGATGTTTTAACAATCTTCAGTAGTCATTTCAGAGGATAAATTTTTCTGTTTTCTTCATCTGAAGCGGTTCATGGTGCAGGCATGTGTGTTTCAAAAGAAAGAATGATAAGCATAAATGGAAACAAAACACACCAGCGAAGAAAATTTGGAAAGCAAAGAAATCCAAAAAAAAAAATATGTACAGAAGGTGCATCTGAAAACCTCATGCAACAAATCCCTTGGGAGACTGAAAGAAAGTAGAAAAATCATGTTTGATGGGAAAGCAGTCCATACTCGTGGTACCTTGGGTGAAGGTTGATTCAGATTTATTTATCGCTTTACTTTCCATTTAATATTTTCATGACGATACTGCATTTTTGAAAATAAATGTTCAACTAAAAGCAAAGAGAAAAGGATCAAGGGGACTTCCCTAACAACAGTCATATTATGGTTCTCGTGGTGCGCCCACTTGAGTTCATGACTTCATTATTACAAAGAGAAATAGTGAGAAATAAAACTGAAAGAAAACCTATTCCTAAACCTACCCTAACTATTAAACAAATCAAGATATTACGTGAAGTCATGCTTCCAATGTAGCCATCGGAGTAACACCAATCCTGCAACAGAAACAAAATCAAACATTATTAATAAGAATGGTAATATATCAACAAATGACAGAAACATATCACACTTACCTTCATAATCATCATCTAAAAACAAAGTAAACATGATCTTACCATTCCCTTGAATATTCTTGATGTATGAATCCTCCAGCCATTATGCAATCTTGTTGTGATAAGGGTCATAATGGCATGGGCGAGTGTAAGTAAGTTTGAAAAACTTGTCAAGATTATGAGGAAATGAAATAACCATTA
>JASDQU010405146.1:0-10678 GCA_032191745.1 Picea mariana | reverse complement strand
GAATCTGGGCAAAGTTGTCCATCATCACATTCCTTTGTTTCTCGAGGGCCTCCTCGAGCAACATTTTGATAGGATCTCCTGCTCCCTCATCTTTCTTTTCTTCCCCCATGGGCAGTCATCGGGGTTTGCGAGGCTGATCTTGCAAAGGTTCAACCAGATCGAGCCCCAACTCCTTATACCGCGACCTCGTTGGGGACATGCAAAGAAGGATTGAGAATGAGTAGACCGCTCTCATACCACTGATCCATATTTATGTAGGAACACAATGAAATACAAAAATACACATAAACACAGAGATGCAGCAGAAATAAGACTTCATTTCATTAATAACAAATGACTGAAATATGCTTACAGACAGAATGGAAATAAACTAGCTAGGGCACTGGTAGCTTATCTCTGAGAAGAGATGTGGCAGCTACTGGCCTCTGAACTGTGTTACAATGAGGCTCGAAGGCCTATTATTATTGAGAAATAATGGAAANCATCCAAAGACCTAACCCTAGGAGATGAAACACCAAGACTATGGGCCACGTTTGGGTAAGTTGGTACATCAACTTCCCGGGGACGTAACTTTGGCATACGATCTTCATTTGACGCGTTCCATACCTCGTTAGAAAGATCTATCTGAGGACTATAAATTTTGGGTGAGAAACATGATCTATGATCCATTTTGCTCCACGTTTTCCCAAAAAACGTCGTTTAATGCCTCAAAACGGCTCCGGAAGTTTAGGACCTAAAAAACTGCTAAAAATAGTAAACTGTGTGGAAACTGAAAAACTGAAAGAAGCAATGGTGGATTTCCAAGTGAAATAGGTGGGTGACCACCAATATCCACCTGGATCACAACCTGCGACGTCATTCTAAAAGCATGCCTTGTAGAGGAAGAACTCGGTAATTTTTCTCATGTAAAAGATCATTTCGAGAGCCTGAACACATTCTTGTAGAATCATCATCAAAGTGACCAAAATAATGTGTAACAATGGAGGAGAAGCATATAGCTGGGGGTTGGGGCTAAGCTCCAGCCTGGACCCTGCCCAAAATCTATTGTTTTGCAAACTTAAATATTTATGAAAACATGTTATGGTAAGCAACAACATGCGAGTGGGATGGTAGTCTGACCGTGACAAGTTGCTCCACATGTCCCCATAGGTTGTGGGTTCGACCCCCGATGAACAAAAAACAATTTTATGCCTTAGGGGGGTGCCACATGGCAGCCCATGTCTGGGCCACGTGGCACCATTCAATTGGTCCACCAACCTACCACGTGTTGCCATATGATAGGTCCAACTCAACTGCCAACTCATATTCTAGTCACCTTCCATGTCAACCTATTCCACGTCATCCTCTACCACGTCAGCCTCTGTACGGACTATACAATCAGCGAAATTTTGCATGTTTGGGAAAGCAGATAGAACGTGATATCTCACTCATAGGACATCCATTTAAACCCATTCAAGTTGTGTTGGGATTGTGAGGACGAGGCCTATGCATGAGTCCATTTTGAAGCAATTCCAAGAACTTGTATTTTTTAGCATATTTTGATCCCCTAGATCACTTGCTATCATAACAAGTCAGATAAAGCTTCATTAGTCACATCTTTCAAAAGTCTCCATCATCACCCTGACATGTCACACCCCCATGCTGTACACAGACCTACCCCTTTGTCACCTTTTACCCATTTAGTTGTCAAATCAGATTTGATCTGTGTGTTGTCAACTCACTAGGAGAGTTCGCAGTGCATTCAAAGGTACACCATGCATTCATTTCCATCATTGCACTTATGGATCATGTCAAAGAAGATATCATTTTTTTCAGAGGTGATATTTAAACAAATGTCTAGGGAGTATTTCATAAAGGTTTCTAATTTTTTTTCCCAAGTGTGCAAATCATATTTGAGCTCGGCACTGCAAACATGGTGCTACGAACTCGACACTGTGAACTAGTTGAAGAGGAGAATTGGAGGTTGAACTAATTTCAAAAATTCATGTTCAAACTTAATGACATCAACATCAATAACCAGTCCACCATGTACTCTATGATAATTTACATGTTGTCTAAAGGTTGAAGGAGAGGTTTTTTTTTTATCTCACCCCTCGGCATTGCGAACTGTGTTATTTTGTTGTTGCCTACTTTCAAATCCATTTCCTTCATGATATGAACCCTTCCTATTAAACCTCATCACCTTTAATACCTCATCTAGCCTTTCCACTACTTAATATTTCACTTAGTCCTCTGATATTTCCCAGCGCTATGACCCCCTATTCTGGCGCTGTGAACTCTTTGTTCTGGCATTGCGAACCTTGTGCTACAAATTCTGGCATTGCGAACCCCCTATTCTGGTGTTGCGAACTCTTTGTTCTAGCGCTGCAAACCTTGTGCTACAAATTCATCGTTGCGAACCCCCTGTTCCACTTTTGTTGAAAAGCCTTCCTCTGCATACTTGATAAGCACAAATTCAAAGGAGTGACTCTAGACCCTTTTCAGCTTGGATTTTTGGTTGATCAACTATCAGATTACGTTTAAAGATTACATGCACTTTTTCATGCTGCTAAAGGATACTAGTATTGTCATAAAATCCCTGTTTCAAGAAGAGAATTCACAAGTGTCTTTCTCTTATTGTAAGTTCAAGTTGCCTATCTCTATATCTTTTGTTTGAAGGATGTACTTTCTCATCCCTGAATGTGCATAAAGTGAATTGTATAGAAATCATCTACATGGTCAGCCTATAGAAAACAATTTGTTATCAAAACCCTAGTATCTTATATCCCTATTTTCATACAACTACATGTTATTACAACTCACAGAAAACATTCCTCAACAGCAGTCATGGACAACCACAAACACAAGAAGACTCATAAGGGAGGTGAAGTAGTAAGGACAGAGCTATATGATATGCATCTTTTTTATTTTGAACCCTTGATCAGAGAGGCTTTCCACAGGGTAGGTTGTATCAATTTTTTTCAAAGAATGCAAAGGGGGCACCTAGAGGTGGCTAGGGAATTTGCACTAAATTTCAATGGGACCAAAACCAAGCTTGGAATATTGGAGTTTGAAGTTTTAGAATTTTCCATCTTTGCTGCAACAAAGATACCTAACACTGGAGAAAGGTGGTTCAAGGATATGACACTAAATGCCTCTTTCTGCAAGGAGTTCCTAAAACCAGAATACCAAGAAGACAATCTGTCCAAAGGGCCACCCAAAAATCATATGCTTGAAGGTTTTGAAAAATTGTTGAAGGTGATTCAGAGGTATTTCACCTGTGAAGGAATATTTAACATGGTATACCAATACCATATCAAATGGTTGTTACACTTCACAGGGAAAGAAGTGATAAACCTCCCTTTTTATTTGTTCAAAAGTATTGGCAAGTTGGCTGGTAGAGTTCAGGCCAAATTCAAGCAAGTGGACACCATTTTTTTCCACTCAGGTCTTATAAATATGTCAGTGATGGAATAATTGAGAAAGACAAATACATATTGGGAAACATTCATCACTTCTTAATAGTTTCAGCTAAATGTTTCCCCCACTCCACATTCCAAGCTTCAAAACCTTGTTCCTAATGAGAAGACTATATATTTAGAGGTGAGAAAGAAGAGAAAGAGTATTATGACTTCTAAATATGATAGATCCAAAAAGGGAGATGAAGAAGGAGGACCTTCACGTTCTTCACAGAGGGAAGCTTCACCCATGCTAAATACCATTCCAATGAGGGTTCCTTCAAGCAAATCCACAGGCCTAAGAGGCAGAAAGTTGGTGTTTCCTTTACCCAGTACAACTGACAAGGTCAAAGATAGGAGGCCTTTTACCAAAGAAACAACTAAACAATAAATCACTGTGAAGGAGGATGCAGTAGGAGTTTCATCCTAGAGGAAAGGTAAATCCATAGTTGTTGAAAAGCCTGTTGAAATTATTGACATCACTACTCCTCAAGAAGAGGACAATCCCACTTTTAAGAGGCTCAAAAGACAACTTAAAGAGGCAAGGGATGAAGTTGATAAGATGAGGAAGGAAGACTTGATTGTTATAAATAAATTTAATTAAGTGTTGGATATTCATCGTAAGTCCATTGACAAGGAAATTTTTTTGGCGAAAGTACTCTTGCCCCTCCATAGGCAGCTCATAAATCTTTACAGACAAAACAGATTTTATCAAGATCAGATCAAAAAACTAAAGACATAACTTCATCCTTTCAAAGAGTACTTAGCTAAGAGAAATCTAGATATGTTGGCTAAAGTTTCCACCATGAGGAGCTCTAGATTTAGAAAATGAAGAAGTTGAACCCCTTAATCCATATCAGTTTTTGACAAGTTTCATGTTTTTTGTATTTTGCAATTTTGAGGATGGTCGTACTTGATAAATCATGTTTAGCTATTGGGGTGTTATCTTCTAAGTCATATATCATTATCATAAGTTATTACAACAATGTTTGGCACTGGAGATAGTTTTGGATCACTTTAAGTCATTATCAAACGAAATAATCTGCTACAGGAAAGTTCGCAGCGTCTGGCGTTGCGAATTGGCTTATACAAACAAGTGTTACGAGCTCAAGTTTTAGAGTTTTGAAGGGAGGAACAATTTCCAAGTGTTAGAGATCAATGCAAACCAGTTGTATGATGGTCAATTATGAGCTGCGAGGCCACATGCCAAAGGGAAAAGCGCTCAAAGGGACATTTCATCAACCATAAAGAATATGTTCAAGACATTGCCAACATTGACCTAAATTTTAGCTTTTTTTTTTCTGTTATCCACATGTTGCCACGCCATTTTGAGGGCACATGGATCCTATGATAAGGTTTTTATTATAATTATAGTGCTGTCACTAACAGTCTAGGTTATAAAAACACTATTGTAAGTCTGATAGAAGGTTTGAATGTTCTAAGAGGGGACTCACTTTTGATACAGTGTGTATTACAGAAAGACCTTCTATTTTTATGTATCAGACTTAAGATTCTCTGGATAATGAAAATCAATTTTTTTTCATATCATCTTCTTGTCTTCTAATTTTGATCATAGTCCAGTGAAAGATTCATTTGACTGTTTTATAACTTGTTGCAATAGAGGATCTGTTGTAATGTTGTTTACCAATATATTAGAATTCATTTGTTTGATTATAAGAATTTCTTGTTTCAAAGAGTTCTGCTTTATATGTTTGTCATACTTCCTGATGTAGATGATAGGCATTTCACTTTCTTCTTATTAATTGTTCCACCTACTCATCCTTCATCTAAAATCATGATCAAAGTTATTCAGAGCCTTATTTGCTGGTGCAAAATTATGTGAAGTAGGTTGTGATTTACACTATTTTCCTGAATTTTCATCCATTTGTTACCTTATCATAAAACATATCTTTAGCCTATTGATGGGTGTTGAGATTACACTTTAGCAGTCAAAGTGTGACTTTCAGTGCTAACAAAATGAACAACAATCTAAAACAAAAAAATAAATATGATCTATGGTTGAAAAAGAAATATGAAAAACTATGCTAGAAAAGGATATATAATGGTTAGAAAATTCCTAGATCTAGTGGTTGTGCTAGATAATAGACAAAATAATGAAATACAGAGCTATAAACCCTAACTCTACTTTAAATATTTCACTCTACGGCCTGCATTATTCAGAAAATAAATAAACAACAATAGTAATAAAAATAAAGAATGAATAGAAAAATGATTACAAATGAAAGAATATTTCATTACCCAATGGGAGGAAAAATAATATGACACCTATAGAGAAAGTTCTCAAAGAAATAAGCTCCTTGGCCTCCTTCTTGGGAGGGTTCTTTTTTCTTAATGAGTGTGTGCTAATCTCCTCTCCTTGTGGTTGTAATTAATTATGGATTTTGCTAGAGATGATATCGAGAAACTAGGGCACTTGAATTATGGTGTAAATTCTATAAAATTTACTTACTGTAGATCAGTTCATGTGGAAATGGAGTGACCCCTTGGTATTTATAAGAAAAATAGTGGTTAACCCCTTAACATGTGTAAAATTTCAGACCCCACCCAGTTTCAAGTCTCGCTGATTTTCAAACAATGTTTAATGCCCAAACCTTGTTTTATGACAGCCAAATAAACTCAGCATATAAACAACTCTTCAGAACTGAAACATGAGGATTCTAAACTATATTTAATGCATAAATAAAAAAAAAATACCAGCAACACAATATTCAGAAATTTAACACAGTGATTTTTGGTCTAACAACGACCCTTGAAAAACCCACATGGGGAAAACCAGTGAGAGAGGAAGTTTTTATTATTTCAAAGGTCTGAGGAAATATCTTTTACAATAGTATATAATTTCATAAATTCAATGAAAAACTTATCTCGAAAACTGTGCCAAGATTTCACATTAAATCTGAGCCAAACTCCTCGAAGTTCATGCTAGAATTTCCTGCATAGAAGTACAGGTCTGCTCCTCGATTTTTGTGCCTCTTTCTTGTTGTATGGATACCTCGAACTTCCTTCCAAGTGTTGTAGAAAAAATTTGTGCAATAAATGTTGGTACGACCACCTTGAAAATTGTTCCAATAACCCAAAAAATTCACACAAAAATTATCCTCGATTTCTATGCAGCAAAATGATTGTATAGGCTATCAAAATTCATACGATATGGCCTGTAACAGCTGGATGTACCTCTCCTCGATTTTTGTGCCAATATTAAGTTGTACATTTTGCTGAAAATCTGTATTTTATGACCTATGTGAGTGGTGTACCTTTCCTCCTAGATTTGCGTGCCAATGCTTTCCTTGGAATGTGTGCCCTTAGCAACAAAATTTCTCCTCTTCTAGCCTGCTCGACTTCTCATTTCTCAACTCTCTCTCAAAATGTTAAACAACACAAGAATGGGTGCACCCTCCTACCCTTATCAACCTCATGAGGGAAGGTGAAGAGTTTCTCAATCCAACGTTGGAGATTGGATAAGATCAATAGTGGAGATAAAGCCACTTAAGTTACCCACTTTCCCTAAGTCCAAAAAGTCACCTTTTAATTTGTCTCTCACAAATTAAATGACTAGGGTCCACATTAGGAACTTTCTCACCCCTTAGGCACCCAGGTGATGAGAAACACTTGCCTAGGTAATTTTTAATTATTTTAACACTCCCTCTTACCGAGGAAAGTGTTACTCACCACTCCAAGCTTGTCCCTGAAGAATACAAACTTTCCTTTGCCCAAGGCTTTGGTGAGTGTATCCGCAACCTTCTCATCTGTAGATATGTATTATAGCTCAATTTCTCCTCTCTGAACATAATCCCGAATGAAGTGATACCAAATCTCAATGTGCTTAGACCTTTCATGAAAAACTAGATTCTCAAAGAGTTTAATACAACTATGATTGTCACAGTAAATCACAGTAGGCCTCAACTGCACACCAAACAATCCCACCAGCAACTTGTGAAGCCAAAGAGCCTCACAACTGGCCTGACTGGAAACCATATAATCAAACTCTGTAGAACTCAAAGCCAGTGACTTTTTCTTCTGACTGAACCAAGACACCACTGCTGAGCCCAATCCAAAGCAACATTCGGAAGTACTCTTCTGGTCACTGACACATCCTGCTCAATCTGAATCTGTATAGCCCACCAATCGAATTCCATCCCCTCTCGGATAGTCCAGACCATAATCCATTGT
Organism: Picea mariana; assembly: GCA_032191745.1. NCBI lineage: Eukaryota > Viridiplantae > Streptophyta > Pinopsida > Pinales > Pinaceae > Picea > Picea mariana. The sequence continues at coordinate 3,050 of JASDQU010405146.1, read as the reverse complement.
ACCACAAAGATATTTGAGCACATTTTTTTTGCCACCCAATGCACTCTCATAGGCTCCACCATGAACTAACTAAGAGTTTTGACAACAAAACAAATATCTGGCATGGTATTGATCAAATACATCATGAATCAATCAACTGATGATATAAAGTGGAATCAACCAACTGTGACTCAGAAGAATGAAGCTTCTTCTAGTTAGTAATCATGGGAGTGGTCATGGGCCTACAATCCTCCATCTGGAATCTCCTCAGAATGTCACAAGCATACTTCCCCTATCCGAGGAAGATGTGTCCAGGCTCCTGCCAAACCTCCAATCCCAAAAAATAATGCATCAGTCCAATATCAGTCATCTCAAACTCTGAAGCAAGTCTCTCCTTGTAGCTAGTGATGAGTCTCTCTGCCCCTGTAATGAAAATATCATCAAGATATAGTAAGAGTATGAGAGGATCCTCTCCAACCAAAATGAAGTATAGGTTGGGATCTGCCTCACTCTTCTCAAAGCCCAACTACTGGAAGTAGGGATCAATCCTCGAATACCAATCTGTGGGAGCTTGTTTCAGTCCATAAAATCCCTTCTTCAATCTTCACACATGATAATCTCTCCCATGCACCTCAAATCCTAATGGATGCTCAATGTACACCTCCTCATGTATGAGACCATTCAAAAACGCAGTCTTCACATCCTTCTAATGGATCTTCCAACCCATCTCTGCTTGATCCATATTTTATGAGAAGAACGAAATGAATACAGATTATTAACAGGTGCTTAACTCAAAATAACAGAGATATAGTAAAACTAGTTTTCTATTCAATAACGAAATAAGCTAAAACTATAAAATGCAGTGGAAACAAGCTTGCTAGAATAGTGGCGGCTTATCTCTGAGAAGAGATGTGATGGTTGTGCGCATTCGTAAGAAGAAGATTATAATGAGGCTCTAAAGGAATTTTTACAATAAAAAAGAATACCAAAAACCCTAGACATCCAAAAACCTAACCCTAGGAGATGAAGGAACAAAAGTCATGTGGGCCTAAGTGAGTACATCAACTTCTCGAGGTCGTAACTTTTGCATACAATCTCTGTTTTAGGCATGTGATAGACCGTTGGAAAGGTATCGTCAAGGTGATTCATTTTCTGGTTTCAATATTTCATTTATCTATAATTGAGAATCTTGATCCCGAAAAACCTTCATTTAGGCCCTCAAAATGGCCCCGGAAGTTAAAACTGTTAAAAATAGTAAATTGCCAAAATTGTTAGAAAACTGTTTTGAGCCAGTTGGAAAAGGTGGGTGGCCTCCGATATCCATATGGATAAATCCTCCCTCCTTAGGAATTATTTTTCTCCATTGCGTTGAGGTCCCCCATCAAATGAGGAAATTCCTGCTGAATTTGGCCCGAGGTGAGCCACTTGCCTTGGTGCGGGAGCTGCCTTGCTTTGACGACTTGATAAAGTTGGATCCTTTTTTTTCAAGTGCCCTTGATCTGTGTGTCCAAAATCTAATCATTGGATGCCTTTTGTATGCAGTTAGGGTTGAGCTCTATTGGTGTCAGTTGTTCTGCTACTTCCGAGGCGTCCAATAATGGTGGGAAATAAGGGCGAAGGAGATCCACATTGAACACTGGGTGCAGGCCAAGGAACGAAGGAATGTTGAGCTCAAAAATAATTATCTCCCACATCCTTGGCAATAGTGTACGACCCATAAAAGAGTGGGTGAAGCTTCTGATCTGTAAGGCTTTCTTTCTGCAAGTGCAGCCAAACTTTGTCACCCACCTGAAACTTATGTGGCACTCGATGTTGATCATGGCGTTGTTTGTACTTATCATTGGACTTCTGTAGGATATCCTGAACCTGTTGGCATATGTGCTAGATCTTCTCAATGAACCAGGTGGCTTTGCCAGCTTCAATTGGAGCAGGAAATGAGTCGGTCGAGGTGACCGCAAGGGGAAGTTGTTAAGCCATAATATTGGCTCATTACCCCTTAATTGGGGCATATTACATTAGTAATGTTATTTTATTTATGTTGTCTTTATTCCATTAGTTGTAATTATACCTCCTAGTCTCCTATATATACCAAGGAGACATTTTCATTTGGAATCATCTTGGAATTGTACATTTATGTGGGCATAAGGAGGTTGCCCCCTCGACGAGGCTTATTCTCTAAATTTCTCTCTTTTTCAAGGGGTTGAGTACTTATTCTGAGATTTTTTTATGCTATATTAATATTTGGTTCTTAACATATAGTATCAGAGCTTAAGGTCTTGGGGTTTCGCTGCTACATCTGAGTCACCTTGGAATTTTTGCTATAAACTTTTTTCTACAATGTTTCAAAAGGAAAGGCTTGGAGAATATTTAGTAGACGGATCAAGGTACGTTGGGTTAAAATTTCATCTCCTGAGGCCTTATAATTTAGGATATATAGCCTGTGCAAGATAGGGTTCTGGAATCATCCTGAACTGAGTCATTGCGGAATTTTCTCTATAAAAAAATTTATGTAATGTTTCAGACCCTAAACTCTAGAGGATATTCACAGAAATTAGTAAGATATATGTGGTAAAAATTTCATCTTTTGGATCATCTTACATTTGTAGATACACCCTGTGGAAGATAGGGTATATGACTAGTCTCAAGAAGGTGTTCCAGGTAAAACAATCATAACTTCTTCCTAGGGTATCCAAATTGAGTGAGACTAGTTGCATTGGATAGTGGACAATCTGTAGTAGTTTTGGTACACGTTTCAGAATTTTATATCAATTATTTTGTATGAGGCATGCTATACAAGTGACATCTCCCAGAAAGGCCAAAAATTAGCAAGTTGTGGGGAAGTTACCATAAATTCCACTTGGCACATCCAATTTTGGTCAGACCTATGGCATTGCAGAGAAGAAATATCAGAGAACTACAAAAAATAAAGTCTTATACCCAGAAGGGCCAAAACTTTGGAGATACAATAGAATAAATATTGTCTAGTAGAACCACCTCAAAATCAAGGTTCAAAAGTGATACTTGGCCAACATGCCACCCAAAAAGGGAACTTCTACACCAAATAAGCCTCC
>JASDQU010405115.1:0-10679 GCA_032191745.1 Picea mariana | reverse complement strand
CCAACTCCCTCTCCAGGCACCAACCTGCCCTTGCACCACCCAACCACCCTTAATTCATAGGTATTATCTTTTCTTCTTGGAATCTGCTTCAGCTTTTGATCTTCTGATTTGGACTGTAGAGACACTTTCTTCTCAACACTCTTCCTTGATTATATACTCTTCAAACTATGTGAGTGTGACACAACTGTGTCCCTTCATTTCGACCATCGTACCTCTTCGATTAATTAGTCTTAATTACTGTTTATTCATTTTACCGTGAAGGTTTTTCATAAATTGATCACAATCATGGATCAATTTAATCCTTTATACTCAATCCCGAATCTCTATTATTTTCACAGAGACCAAATTCTATGGAGTCGCTTCCTTCAAGCCATTTCATATGACCGAGCATTACATAACCATGGACTTATCGAATATAACGACATATTATACTTTCCTTTTAAAAACTCTTATAGCATATGACCAACGACAGTGACCTTGTGTTAGGTGAGACGAGCTATTGAGTGTTTATTGATTCAATGGTCACGATTCATTCTTCTGACGAGATGGATGGCTGACAGGATTTTGGAACTTTTCCCTTCGGGTCTTCGTTACATCCAACCTTTCAAAACTCCCAATTACGATATTGTCGATCAGATTGGACGACTCACATTACATCTCAGAACTAGATCAATGGATAGCGTTAATACTTACACTCATCCTTTATTGTTTAATCCGACGACCAAGACTTAATCAAGCAATGAGATGTATGGATGTCATAATTTTGTCACTTTTCCCTTCGGGTTTTCGTGACTTCCAACATTTCAAATCTCCCGAAGCTATCAATCTACTGACATGTGTCCCTTTCTCGATCAACGGTAGAGATCCTTTTGCGTCTCCAAGCTTCAGAATTCTGAAGCCTCAATTGTCACTGTAGTATGATCAACGGTTTAGAATACTCTCGAATGGATCTTTCAGATCGGAGGACTTATGTCCACTTCGGGACATCGACGACCGGGACTTTCAATTCTCAAACTCTCGTTTTCTCCCAGAGCATTTCACCCAAAGTCCACGATCCAACGATCATGTCCTCTTTGATCCAACATCTATCCTTCGCTCTGGGACTCCGGCCTTCGACAATCTCAAACCTTTGTTCTTCACATTTTCCCGGAGTAGTTTCACCCGGAGTTCACGATCCGTTGACACGTACCCTCCTGCACGATCAACGATCAAGAATGCTCCCGAAGTGATCTTTCAGATCAAACGTCTTGTGTCCACTTCGGGTCTCCGACATTTGGGACTTCAGGACATTGGGTAAGTGCAGTGGTAAAAATGCCCGAAGAAAAACTACCGGTGTGACATAACTACTTACGTCACTTGATGACGTGTCATGATCCGAGTAGCTGCCACATGTCACTCGGATTTTTGATTTTCACGTACCTGAAATGCCGAATCAACTTGACACTTGTCAGTGTCTGATTAGGCCATGTTTCATTGTTGACATGGTCTACTGATGTGGTCTGCCATATGTCCTCCTCAAATCAACGGTCCTCGTTCTCCATTTGATCAACGACTGTGATTAAATCATGACTTCGCATGTCGGGTGTTTGAATGTGAGCCAACCCTGACTCTTCCAAATCCTGATATCTGAAATACTCTAGATCAATGGACCACAACCCTTTGTGATCCAACGGTCCAGATCTTATCGCGATTTCGCGTTTCGTGAAGTTGGAGGATGGATCTCGGCCTTATCCTCTTCGCAATTATACTAAATCTGACGGTTGTTGGTCCATGGTGCTCAGATCCAATGTATACAATCTTTCAATGGTCCTCAAGCCCATGGTCACTCATTTGACCGATGCGCGTTATATTTAGACGATCAACACGGTCAACCTCTTGATTGAACGACTGTTGAGGCTTCTAACTCTAATAGGACGGTTGTTGATCTTACGCTTTTCCTTTCGAATTTTGATCTCTGTGTTTGCTAACCCTCCTGAGCTTTTATCATAGGAACATTGTCGATCCTGTCGTGATCAACAATAATCATGAATTTATTCTCTGTGCAATGTGTTATTCTTTTCGAGCTTTGGTCTTTCGAGCATTACTGTTGGACATCTTCTGCTGATTGATATACTGTTGACATCAATGACAACACATGAATGACAATTTGTCCAACAATCTCCCCCTTTTTCATTGAGGGAAACACACCAACTTCATACACAATCTCCCCTTGTGGTGATGCTTCCGTCCTCTGAAGTTATTCTCCCCCTTTGGCATCAATGGCAAAGGGTTTCTCCTTCTATGATCTGTCTGTATAAGCACTCTTTTTATATTTTGACACCTGGTATTTCCTTCTGCAATCACACTTTTTCTTGTCATAACTAAATGACTCCTTCTGATGTTGATTGCAATCTCCCCTTGAATAGGTGCCAACTGATGCATTATTTTCTTGAGAGATTTAGGTAGGAAGAAATATTACTCCCAATTTTTGCCTGAGATATTCAAATACATCTCTGCTTAAGGGTTTTGTAAAAACATCTGCCACCTGTTCTTGTGTTGGAACATATTCCAATTTAATGTTCTTGTTTTCAGCCTGGTCTCTTAGATAGTGGTACTTTATGGGAATGTGTTTCGATTTTGAGTGCTGGACAGGGTTTTTAGAGAAACTTATCGCGCTTGTATTATCATAGTGTATAGTTGTGGGTTCTTCAAATATTATTTTGATGTCTTGTAGAGTTTGTTTCATCCATTCCACTTGTGTGCAACATTCTGTTGCTGCAATATACTCAGCTTTAGTGCTAGACAGAGAAATTGAGGATTGTTTCTTGCTTATCCAAGCAACCAGTTATTCTCCCAAAAAGAATGCTCCTCCACTCGTACTTTTTCTGTCATCTACACTTCCTGCCCATTCAACATTTGAATAAGATTTTAATGTGAATGAGTCTTTGCTTGGGTACCACAAACCAAGATCTATGGTTCCTTTCAAATATCTAAAAATTCTCTTTACAACTTACATGGCTCTCCTTTGGTTATGCTTGGAATCTATCCACCATCCCAACAACTTGCTTGACATCAGGTCTGGAAGCTGCTACATAGAGAAAACTGCCAATCATTGATCTGTATTGTTTTGGATCTACAACTTTAGACTCATCATCCTTGCTTAGTTTGCATCCAACTGTCATAGGTGTACTAACTGGTTTGCAATCTTCTAACTAGAATCTCTTAAGCATATCCTTAACATATTTAGACTGATTGATAAAGACTCCCTTTTTGGACTGTATTATTTGTAATCCAAGGAAGAAATTTAGTTCGCCAAGCAAAGACATTTCAAATTCTTGTTGCATCATCTTAGCAAAGTCCTTACTCGTTTTTATATTATCACCACCAAATATAATATCATCAACATACACTTCCACAATGATCAAGTTATTACCATCAATTTTGCAATAAAGATTGTTGTCTGCTGATCCCCTTTTGAGGCCTTGTTTTTGTAAATAAGAGTCTAGCCTTGCATACCATGCTCTGGGTGATTGTTTTAGTCCATAGAGTGCTTTCTTTAATTTACAAACATAGTCTCCTTTATTGGTTAATTGGAACACTTCTGGTTGCTCAATATAGATGTCCTCTTCTAAATTTCCATTGAGAAATGCTAATTTGACATCCATTTGGTACACTTTAAATTTTCTGTAGCTGGAGAAAGCTAAGAACATCCTAATTGCCTCTAATCTGGCCACAGGTGCAAATGTTTCTTCATAGTCTACTCCTTCAACCTGAGCATACCCTTTGCATACTAATTTGGCTTTGTTCCTGATTACTTGTCCATCTTCATTCATTTTATTTTTATATGCCCATTTAGTTCCAATGACATTTTTATTTTTTGGTCTAGGAACTAGTTCCCAAGTTTGATTTTTTTCGATTTGGTCCAATTATTCATTCATAGATTTGATCCAATTCACATATTTACATGCTTCTTTGATTGAGCTAGGCTCAACATGTGACAACAATGCTATTTCTGTTTGATACAATAGTTGTCTTCTTGAGTGCACTCCATCATTCATATCTCCAATAATTAGTTCTTCGGGATGATTCTTTTGAATAATTCTTGAGGGTGTCTTTGCATCNATATGCTTCTTTGATTGAGCTAGGCTCAACATGTGACAACAATGCTATTTCTGTTTGATACAATAGTTGTCTTCTTGAGTGCACTCCATCATTCATATCTCCAATAATTAGTTCTTCGGGATGATTCTTTTGAATAATTCTTGAGGGTGTCTTTGCATCTCTTCTTGGGAATTCTTCTCTTATCTCTCCATCTTGACTATATTCTTTGCTTTCACTAGTATACATATCATCTTCTTTCCTTTCTTTTTCATTCTCTTCTACTTCTTCTAGTTGTGTGCCAAATGTCTCATCATCATCTTCATCTTTATTTTTAGATATGGTCTCTTGATTTTTGATCCTTATCATTTTTAGGTCATCCACCTTGACATATGCACTTTCAACAATCTTATATGATCTAATATTGTAGCATCTATATGCCTTCTTGTTTGAATCATATCCAAGAAAAATACCTTCATCAGATCTGACATCAAATTTTCTAAGACTCTCATCTAGTCTTTTGATGTAGCATTTACTTCCAAAGACTTTGAAGTATTTAACTGATGGAGCTCTTCCAAACCATAGTTCATAAGGGGTCTTATCACTATTAACCCTGAGATGACCTCTGTTCAATATGTATATTTTTGTGCTTACAGCTTCCCTCCAATATCCATCTGACAATTTTGCTTCATTGAGCATGGTCCTTGCAACCTCCTGAACTGTTCTATTCTTTCTCTCAGCAATCCCATTTTGCTGAGGTGTTCTGGCAGCAGAGAATTGTCTTTTTATTCCATGAGTTTCACAAAAGACATCAAACTCTTTTGAGGTGAATTCACCACCATTGTCTGATCTAAAAAATTTGATTTTTGTCTCCTTTTCATTTTCAACAAGGGTTTTAAAGGCTTTGAATTTGTTGAGTGCTTGTGATTTTTCTTTAAGAAAACATATCCGACTCATTCTAGTAAAGTCATCAATGAGCAACATAAAGTAAGACTCTCCTTGCAAACTCTTGGTTCTCGTAGGTCCACACAGGTTAGTGTGAAGAAGCTCTAAAGGTTTAGAGGTTGTGTATTCTTTTGCTTTGAACCTTAATCTAGTTTGCTTCCCTAGTTGATAGTGTCTACACATAGCATTTGAGGGTTTTATGATTTTTGGCAAGTTTCTTACTACACCAAGGTTGCTGACTTTCACAAGATTGTCAAATTTAATATGCCCCAACATTCTATGCCATAGCCAAATTTCATCTACTGAATTTATATGACATTCCTCATTCAATTTTGCATCTAGTATATATACATTTTCAGGAGTTCTAGGAGCAGTACCAACTAATTTTCCCATGTCTTCTCTCCTAATCTCACATTTTGGGAATCAAAGATGCAGAAGTGCCCTTGATCACAGGTTTGACTGACACTTAATAAGCTAGGCTTCAGTTTATCGACAAGTAGTACATTTCTAGCTTTGTCTTTTCCCAAGCTCACAGTGACTTTCCCAAGTATGTTACTTGAAGCATTATCACCAAATGTAACTTTACCTTTTTGTTTCTTTAAGTCTAAAAACTTGTCCTTGTTACCTGTCATATGTTTTGAGCACCCATTGTCAACATACCAGAGATCCCTTTTATCTTGAGCTTTTAGGGCAATAAGACATTCATTTTTTGATGTTTTTACTCTCCAAAGTTTCTTTTGCTCTCTAATGAACTTGGGTTGTTCTGAGACTTCCATTAATATGCAATTAATGGCTTTATGTCCATGGTTATGACATCTGAAGCATTATAAGTCCCCTTCTTGTAGAGGTGCAAAGGAGTTATAGTTTCTGCTTTTAACTTGATTCGCTGTTTGTTTATCCTTAAGGATATAGTTCTTAACCTTCCGATTTTTCTTTCTATATGCTCTACAATTTATAGCTTTGTGTCCAAAATTAGAGCATGCAAAGAAATAACCAAGGAAAATGCTAGGATACCTATTTTGGTAAAACTTCTTTGGTATTGTCTTGTCTTCCTTCTTGATGGGTGGAAGTAATCTTTTGGAGTTCTGATCATTACTTATCTTCTCTTCATTTTTCTTCTTGAATGTACTGAGGAGAGAATCTGCATAAGATTTTTAGTTAACATGACTTTCCTTTTGAGAATAACCTATTCCATTTTTATTTCCTGAATCCCTTTGCATGGTAATAATCTTATCTAATATTTTAGAGCTATTTTTCAGATTTTGTTTGAATGATTTTTGCATCCAATTCCTTTTTTAGATGAATTATTTCTGCTTCCATTCTTTCAACAGTTATTTGTTTTTCCTTAAGAGACTTTTCCAGAATTTCTTCGATACTATTTGCTTCTAAGATTTCTTTTTTCATATTGCTCATAAGTTTTTCCATCTCCTTTTCTTCTTGTTCATATTTTTCCTTTTGTTCAACTACAAAATTTTTCAACTGTCTATATCTGGTTTTGTATTTTCTTAATCCATCCAAGGCACTGAGAAGTTCTTCCTTCATATTAACTTCTGCTTCATCTTCTAACTCCTTCTCATGTTTAATTTTTTCTATCTCATTAGATTTTTAAATACCTAAGAAAATGACTTCATCATCATCAAATTCATCGTTGCCACTAGACTCCGATGAGCTGTTATTTTCTTCTTTTGAGTAAAAATTCTTTTTCCCTTTGTAGAATTTTTTCTTGTAGTTGGGTTTTTCCTTCTTCTGGTATTGTTTGGTTTTATTTTCTTTCTCTTCAGGGTCCTCCTTGGGATAGGGACACTTGGATGAAAAATGACCAATTTTTCCACAGTTAAAACATTTGAAAGGAAGCTTGCCTTTGTATTTCCCTGATCCTTTCTGAAGTTTTCTAATGAAATTGGATTCTTCCACATCAGATTATTCATGATGGCAAGATTGAAGTTTTTGCTTCTGATGTATCTTTGTCTTAGATGCTTTGAATGTTGTTTCATATTTTGCTGATTTATCATTTCTTGTTCTCATTTCATATGCTGTAAAAATTCCATGGAGCTGATCAACTGTGAATGTGCTTAGATTGGATCTATCTTCAATTGAAAAAATCTTTGCATCATATCTCATAGGTAATGACCTTAGTATTTTTTTCACAATGGGTTTATCTGTAACTTCTTCTCTTGTTTCTCTAATTGAGTTAACCACTTCATCTACCCTATGAAAGTACTCAACAATATTTTCTTCTTCTTTCATTTTCAGATTTTCAAATTGAGTTCTACAGGTATGTAGTTTGGCTTCCTTGACTTTGTCATCTCCTTCATATACAACCTCCAGTTTGTCCCAGATTTCTTTGGCTGATTTGCAATGCATAACTTTCACACATATAGAATTAGTCAACCCTGCTAGAATTCCATTAACTTCTCTTGAGTTGTCATTACAGATTTTCTTTCCTCCAGAGTCTTTGGGTGGAGTAGTTGGTGCAATGTAACTGTCCACAACAAATTGCCAGATATCAAAACCAAGAGCCAACATGAAGTTTTTCATTCTTATTTTCCACAGAGCATGGCCTCCTCCTTGAACAATGGTGCTTTATTGTTAGACATTCCCTCTTGTTGATCCATCTTCAAGATCTACCTTCAAGTTTGTTAGACTGTGTTGAAGGAACTTGCTCTGATACCAATTGAAGGATTAGATCCTATCACTGAGAGGGTGGGGGGGTGAATCAATGACAACAATTATATCAATTTTTCATTTATTAATGCAAACAAAATTTTAACACAGTATTTTATCATGGAACCCAATTGGGAAAACCACAAACTTTTACATGTTACATAGAAGGAAGATATACTTTCTCTTTGATCAACACCGACTGATCAAGATGCACCCACACCCTGGTTTACCAGCACCAACTAGTAGGAGGCTGTGACCCCCTGTTTAGTCAGCTACAAACGACAAGGAAGAACCAACTCCCTTTGCAGGCACCAACCTGCCCTTGCACCACCCAACCACCCTTAATTCATAGGTATTATATTTTCTTCCTGGAATCTGCTTAAGCTTTTGATCTTATGATCTAGACTGCAAAGACACTTTCTTCTCAACACTCTTCCATGATTATATACTCTTCAAACAATGTGAGTGTGACACAACTGTGTCCCTTCATTTCAACCATCGCACCTCTTCGATTAATTAGTCTTAATTACTGTTTATTCATTTTATCGTGAAGGTTTTTCATAAATTGATCACAATCATGGATCAATTTAATCCTTTATACTCAATCCTAAATCTCTGTTATTTTCACAGAGACCAAATTCTACGAAGGCGCTTCCTTCAAGCCATTTCATATGACCGATCATTACAAAACCACGGGCTTATCGAATATAACGACATATTATACTTTCCTTTTAAAAACTCTTATAGCAGATGACCAACGACGATGACCTCACGTTAGGTGAGACAAGCTTTTGAGTGTTTATCGATTCAACGGTCATGATTCATTCTTCTGACGAGATGGACGGCTGACGGGATTTCGACACTTTTCCCTTCGGGTCTTCATTACATCCAACGTTTCAAAACTCCCGATTACGATATCGCCGATCAGATCGGATGACTCACATTACATCTCAGAACCAGATCAATGGATAACGTTAATCCTTACACTTATCCTTTATTGCTTAATCCAATGACCATGACTTAATCAAGCAATGAGATGTATGGCTGTCGTAATTTTGGCACTTTGCCCTTCGGGTTTTCATGACTTCCAACATTTCAAATCTCCCGAAGCTATCAATCTACTGACATGTGTCCCTTTCTCGATCAACGGTCGAGATCCTTTCGCATCTCCCGATTTTTGAATTATCAAGCCTAAACTCCCACTGTAGTATGATCAACAGTTTTGAATACTCCCGAATGGATCTTTTAGATCGGACGACTTATGTTTGCTTCGGGACTTTGGCGTTCGAGAATTTCAATTCTCCAACTCTCGTTTTCTCAGGGATCATTTCACCCAGAGTCCACGATCCAGCGATGCGTGTCCTCTTTAATCCAACAACTATATTTCACTTCGGGACTCCGCCTTCGACAATCTCAAACCTTTCGTCTTCGCATTTTCCCGTAGTAGTTTCACCCGGAGTTCATGATCCATTGACACGTACCCTCCTGCATGATCAACGATCATGAATGCTCCCGAAGTGATCTTTCAGATCGGACGTCTCGTGTCCACTTTGGGTCTCCGGCATTCGGGACTTCAGGACATTGGGCGAGTGCAATGGTAAAAAATCCCAGTGTGACGTAACTGCTTACGTCACTTGATGACGTGTCACGAGCTGAGTAGCTACCACGTGTCACTCGGATTTGTGATTTTCACGTACCTGAAATGCTGAATCAACTTGACACTTAGCAGTGTTTGATCACACCACAGGTCATTGTTGACATGGTCTGCTGACGTGGTCTGCCATATGTCCTCCTCGAATCAGCGGTCCTTGTTCTCCCTTTGATCGACGACTGTGATCAAATCATGACTTTGCGTGTCGGGTGTTTGAATGTGAGCCAACCCCGACTCTTCCAACTCCCGATATCCTAAATACTCTAGATCAACATAACACAACCCTCTGTGATCCAATGGTCCAGATCTTATCGCAATTTCACATTTCACAAAGTTGGAGGATGGATCTCAGCCTTATCCTCTTCGCAGTTATACTAGATCCGATGGTTGTTGGTCCTCTGTGCTCATATCCAACGGATACGATCTTTCAATGTTCCTTAAGCCCACAGTCACTCATATGACCGATGCACGTTATATTTAGACGATCAACATAGTCAACCTCTTGATCAGATGACTGCTGAGGCTTCTAACTCTAATCAGATGGTTGATGAGATTACGCTTTTCCTTTCGAATTTTGATCTCTGTGTTTGCTAACCCTCCTGAGCTTTTATCATAGGAACATTGACAATCCTGTCGTGATCAACAATAATCACAAATTTCTTCTTTGTGCAATGCGTTATTCCTTCTGAGCTTTGGTCTTTCGAGCATTAATGTTTGACATCTTCTGCTGACTGATATACTATTGACATCAATGACAACACATGAATGAAAATTTGTTCAACAATCATAGGCTTGGACACATGAGTGAGAAGGGGATGCAGATACTTCACAAAATGAATTTGTTGTCAGATCTTAAACAAGTTGATTTGGATTTCTGTGAACACTTTGTTTATGTAAAACAAAAGAGAGCCAGATTTCTCAGGGTTGGAAACGAAAAGAAGAGGAAAATATTAGATCTTGTGCATACAGATGTATGGGGACCAACTCAGTTATCATCCCTTGGTAGATTTCATTATTATGTTACTTTTATTGATGATGCATTTAGAAAAACTTTGGTTTATTGCATTCGACAAAAAATATGATGTTTTTAACACTTTTAAGAAATGGAAAGCTTTGGTTGAGAATGAGACAAGAAAAAGGTTGAAGTGTCTCAGATCAAACAATGGAGGTGAATACTGTTGTTGGATTACTGAGAGGGGGGGTGAATCAGTAATAGAGCAATTTAACCATATAATCCAAGTGTTATATCAATGAAGCATTATTATCCAATAGCTGCAGAGTAAATAAGCAATGAACAAATGAACAATCATACACATACACAGTACACCAGTGTTTTACGTGG
>JASDQU010405113.1:0-10517 GCA_032191745.1 Picea mariana | reverse complement strand
AACCCACCTATTATATTCAAATTGAAGATAATCACAATTGATACGGATGGACAGATACAACTTCAATAATTTGGAAATTCAATGTATGTGACAAATACAAATAGGTTGAAGTTGGATAGTCCATCTATTTCCATAGGAAAATATGGAACCTAATATCAAGTCAAATATATGTAATACAACAGTTTACATGCCTAAATCCTGCAATATGCTAAAAAATGAATCAGCTTAATTCTTCAGTTCAGTTGTATATTTCCTCAACTAGATTGAGAAAAAGAACCTATATTTTCACAAATCCTTCAAGCTACCAGTTTACAGTTTTTTGCAACATTAATGAGTTGTACGCACTAGGTTCCTATGCTACTAGTCCATGTTTCTATGAGGCATACCTCATCAATGATTTTTCAGCATAGTGGATAGGGATCTTAGATTTTCTTGGAGGCATTATTCTAGTAGCCTTGACAATAGTTTTAGATTCCCTGTATCTATTTGCATTGAGACCATTTCTGACACTTTCCTCAGTGAAGAATTTTTTAATCTTACTATTCTTTATTTAACCGATTCTAAGCAATTTCTGGCCAAATAATAAGCACCTCTACTTTTGTGACAAATTTAGTAACCATCTGAATTAAGTAGCAGCATTTGGAAAATGACTCAATTCCACCAATCCAAATTGCAAAATTCTCTCTAGAGTACATGATTGAAAGGTCTAATAAACATTGACTTGTTTGAATATAGAGTGAATACCTGGCCTAAAATTCCATCAACAACCAACAATATTTCTGCAGAAGTCTGGAAATGAATACCAAATTCTTATAAAGCTGCAAGAAGACACCCATATGATACTCTTTGAAGAATCCCAGCAACCAACACAATTGTTCTATGTTGAATTTATAAGTCACATAGTTAATTCCATAGAAGAATCCACAAAGTTAGAAAGAGTAATCATCAGTATGACCAAAAGGCAACTAGAACAATACACTATCATTTGCAACAAACATAATTCTAACCCTTAACCAATAGATCTTCAAAAGGACATGCCAAAGATATCAGTCTTGTTAAGTGTCATGCTTAGTCTTCCACCCAAGTTCATCTTCAGATCTATATTGTTTAAAGGACTGTCTCAAAAATGGCCCTTAATTTTGAGGGGTAAATCCTAGTTCCATATGGGGACTTCTACTCTTCAAAGAAGGCAAGAGAGTATCGAATCTCATTGAACAACCTTTGTGGTCATTTGTTGGACATTTATAAAATTATCTTACCTATATTATCTTATATTATTTGATAATTCCTCTCACTTACTTCACTCTCCTAGAGCTTCAAATCTTGCTCTGGTACCAAATGGTGCAATCGAGGATATGGCATGCCCAATTAGTGAACCTTCCCTCACTTTTACACTATGCATAGTGATCTACAACAAAAATATAGCAACATTGCCTATGATGACAAAGCAGATGGTTGTTGGAAATATGTCAATACAGGTTGGCAATAATGGCATTAGCACTGATGTCAAATAGATGAGAATGGAACTGGTGTCAATTAGATGAGAGACATTGCCTTTGATGACATTTATGTCATTGTTGGATAAGGTAGTATGATGACAAAGAAAATGGTTGGCACTCTATTTTATGGCACTTTGTTTTGAGGCACTCTATTACTACATGGTGCAACAAGCAAAAATAGATTTGAATAAACAAGGAAGAGACTTGAACAAATAAAAATAGACTTGAACCTGTAGACTTGAAAAGAAAATAAAAGAAGAACATAATTTTCCACTGTTGTATTCAAAAAGTTAAAGAAAGTACAAGATGTAGATTTTCTTGAGACAATCTCTATGAAGAATGTATCATTTGTACCAGAATCTTTATTCGTTCCTGGGACAGTGTTGAATGGTAATACTATATCTCATTTTAAATTAGGGGACATAGGGAATATACTAGAATCATTGGAGAATTATGTCTCAAACATGTGCATTCCTATTAAAGTCAAACAAGAGCTTCAGAACTTGGATTGCCCGAATAAAATGGTCACCATTCTTTCTGCTCCAAATTACTATGGGAAATTTGATAATGTTGGGGGACTGTTGCATGAATGCACCTTGAAAATATTTTCTTGGAATCACATCCAAAATGCTACATGTAAATAGCATACCCAACACATATGGTGTCTACAACAAAGGGTGTGATTGAAGCCATTAAAGATCTACAATTATTTTGTTACCAAGAGATTATTGTAAGCATCGTAGTGGGTATCCAAAGAGTTGAATTATGGCTATAGGTGTGTCACATGTTTTGCATATTGCAATGCAGAAAGTTGCACATTTGGCAGAATCTTTTGAGTCTCTAAAGCAAAATTCTAGAATTCTTGATGATCTCACAAAACAGAAGGATGTTGAGATTGATATGTTACATAGAAGTATTACCATCCTTCATGATGCTTTCAGCAGTGCCATGGAAGAACTTGATAATATGAAGATTAAGGATGTAGATAGATCACATTCTAAAGGGCATGTAATGGTAGTAACTAGTGGCAAAAGGTTAGCATCAAACATTTATCAACATTCGCAATCCATAGATCATGTTGATTTTACTGCTAAATACAGTGTTGAGATAGCTGAAAAATTATTGTTGGTTGTCAAAGAATTCATACATATTATGTTATAGAATGATTGCCACTTGTTGGAGCTCATTGTCGAGGAATTCCGAGCACAAGAGGCTTCTTCAAAGGGAATACAAGAGGAGATCATATACTTGCATGATGCCTTGTCAGCCAAGAACCAAGAAGTGGAGTATTATGCAAGCACTTAATGTAGTGGACTTGCAATTAGAGAATTTATCAAGTATATTGCAGAGATAATGAAGGCAAGACTCAACAATCGTCCGATCAAGAGATCGACGGTGCTGATCAAACGGCCTGTTGAGTTTTAGTCCCACATTGCTTGTGTAAAATGATTTGTATGGGTTTATATACACTGTTGTCTCTAAACTATATTGAAATGGAGTGCATAGGTCTGGTGGGGGCTCTAGGTGTTTGGAATCCACGAGAATATCACCAGCCTAGAGCACGGGATGATCTGTCAGGCCCCCTACCTTTTGGTCAAAATGATAACAACCATTGGATTGCCAATTAAAAAATGATCTCGTCCGCTCATTGAAATTTATTTATTTATACAAACTGTGGGGGTATCGTTCATATGGGCGACTGTGGCAGTGTGGTCCTAAGATTCGTTGGATAATTTGGTTAGTGGAACCAATGTAAAGACTTCCAGAATTAACCGGATTTTAGGCATAATGCCAAGTATGGTGGATCTCCAAATCCATTGCTAGTCGATTTAAAATCCAGGTGTTCGCCAATTTTAGTAAAACCCTGCACAACATTTAGACTGCTWTAAAATGTCSAGWGTTGTGATAGTGACAAGGTCAAGACRAAGGAGGATCACACAAAGATATGTTGCACAATGATTACCCCAAGGAAGGTTGCCAATAATTTCTATAAGATATTCCAGAAGGATACTAATTATCATATTTAATTTAGAATAGGTTTCATTCTCATTACTAGTGGTATTTATATAAAGAGAAAGAGAAAGCATTGGGTTCTTCAAATCAAAGGAATAAATTAAATAAAGTGGTATAAAAACCCTCCCTGCACCAATAATTAAAAGGATGAGTTGCATAGTTCACTCATAGGATAGAAGGTAGATTCTTCAAATAATAAAAAAGACAAGATCATATTTGACATGGGTATTATGCAGTTTATTTAGCTCCCATTTAGTGGCAGTTGCTTGAGTCACCTTGAGTGTATAATATGGAAATCTATTCCAGACAAGATAGTCATGTAAAAAATTCCATTTTTTTTTTTTCCATGAATTATCATCGAGGTTAGAAAGTTTCAATTATTGTAACTTATGATTATCCTCATTAAATTTTTCCTTGATTAGTCTATGGTTCTATTACCCAAGGAAAGTCTGGTAACATTTTCAAATTGTACTCTTAACATACTCTAGGTCACATATTCTAAATAATCATTTTGAAGGGAAAGTGATAGATGGGGTATCTTCTAATGGTTTGATATATTCAATATTGATTTTCTACATCTTAGTAATTTCTTATATCATCGTCATTTAACTTAAATTAGACTATTGGCCCAACTTGGGCAGGACCAAAGTGTTGAACTTGTACATGATCTATTTTAACATTATTTTTTATTAAGGTAATCCAAATGTGTTTATTCCCATCATTGAATACACTGGTCATTGGCTTAGGTATGATGGAGGAATAGCATATTTATTACACTAGATACAATTTGGGTAAATCCATTGATGTACAATATAGAATTGGTTACTAGAGAAATTGTCCAAGTCTTATGGAAAGACAATAACATACACATTTGGTCTTGGCTTCTTAATTACATTTCATGCTTCAATTTCTTTTCTTGCACCATTGATGGAAATTTTACTTGAAGTCATCCCCTCTTGGGGATAACCCTTGGTGACCAATATAGCCTTGCATCTTTCAATAGATCCACATGTGTTATACTTTTCCCACTCACACTAACATCCCAAAATATTTCTTCTTGTAGGTAATGGGGTCAATCACGAAGTATGATTCTTCATCAATGTCTCAAACTCACCAACCATAGTTGTGTTTCACTCTTCAACATCTATCCCACTAAAATTCCTTTGACACACTCATTGGATCTTTACTACTAGTAAGGACAATATCTCTCTCTTATTGCTTGGATGTTGAAAGATACTCTAGAGTCTGTTGGAAAGGAAACAAAATACCAACTTTTGTAGCTCAAATGGATGAAGTCTTGGAAAAATTTATATACAATATGTGCGGTGCATGTGACCATGTAATTTAGTTCTTGATTAGTATTCCTATTCGTTTTCATAACTGTAAAGTTGTTCTTAATTCTCTTTTATGTCTTGTAATCAACTGAATTTTTAAGGAAATCACCCATGTGACTAGAATAGTGGTCGAGGTTCAATTCATTCATTATTGTTAGATTCCTTAATAATGCATAGTATTGTTCAATTTATTCATCTTGGAAAGAATTTGGACAATGCCACAACTGAAATTTTGTTGTAGTAATAAATGATATCCAAGTTTTTCTAGGGTCAGTGGGTGTGAGTATGGGAAGCCATTTTTTTAGGATATTGATGGGACACATAATGTCACATCATGCAACATCACATGATGACTTTTGGCATCACTTACATCTACATTTTTCCCATTTGGAGTACAATCACACACATCAACAAGGATTTTAAGACTTTGTCTTGTGAAATTAGACTTGGCATCACTAGATACACATTTTGGTTAGTTTGTGCAAAAATCCCAGTTTAGGTACTTACCTACACCTAATGTGTAGGAAAATCCTTCCCATACATTTGCCCACGTGAATCTTGAGTTTAGGAAAATTGTATATGACATTTTGTATGAGTGATGTGTGTGAGTTACTTGAAGGTGTGAGCCCAAAAGAACTGAAGCACGTGGTGAGAATATCTCTAACCAGTTTCCCTAAATAATGAAGAAAAATGATCGAAATAATTACAAGTGTCATGCCCTACCTTGTCTTGAATATAAGTGAATTGGATATGGATAAGGTAAAATAAGATATGATAAATTTATTATTGAACAAATGACCATGAATAGGTCAAAGGGACTACTAGGTACATCATAATCAATCCACAAGTGGGAGTGCAAATGCAACACCTATGGAAGTAGATATAATCTATGAGATCTAAGACCTAGGAACTAACTAAAGTCTATCATCCAATAAGGAGATACAAAGAAGAAAGAGGTCTAGTTAAGAGCTCAAGAACTTGGAAGAATGTCTCAATTAAAGATATTTTGGGAGGGTGCTTATGGTCTCATTCAATAAATCTTGGATGCAATCAATGCCAATTTTAAGGTCTAAGTTTATACCCACTAGAAGATTTTATGGTCTCATTTGTATCCAATAGTTAAAACTTATGCTCAATGGGTGTTTTTGTTCTCTATACTTCTAAGCCCTAATCTATGCCCAACATTTATTACAAAGTTATGTATCCCTTGACTTTTTTATAAGCTAACAAAAATATAAGGGGTAAAAGTGACCTCTATTCCTTGGAAAGGGGTTCTTTTTGGGAGAAAATGGATTATTAGAGAGGAAGTCATGCATGGAATGTGACCTATCAATATCCTTATACTTTTCGAGTTATTCATTGATAGAATTATGTGCACTCCTATTTAGGAACATCCTATGATGAACTTTTTTGAAGGGTCCTTTCGTAATTGATGAATCAGTAATAAATAATCCATAATAGAAGTGGCAGAGCAAAGATTAATATCTCCTGAGCTTGATATAAGTGGTGGTCAGGATAAACACATATGAACATTGTGGTGAAATATCATCAAAACGTATAGAGGGATATGCAAGTGTACAATGAGAACCTTGACAAACACAACCCCTAATGTTTGCAACATTGTCTAGAGGATGGAAAAGTTATGTTTCTTTTTCCAAATATGTAAAGTGATTATATTACAATTTAATTAATACGTTCTTTTATTATTATATATGGTTTTATACTTTATCAAAAAAATCACCAGGACTTTACAAGGTTTTATAATTCAATGAAAGATTCACCAAGATTTTACAATATTTTATAATTCAGTGAAAGATTCGCCAAGATTTTACAAGATTTTATAAAATAGTAAAATATTAGCCAAAACATTATATATACATATTATATTATTGATAAAATAGCCTTTGAATTTTCCTATGTATCATGGGGATTCACCCATTTATTATACATATAAATTTAGGGGGGGTTCTTAAAATCACCCATGTCTGGGAGTGACTCTTGGAGTGATAACATTTTTGGTGCTACTGTCAGGGAAAGAATTGAAGAAATCTTCCCTCGGAGAATGGCATTGATTAGATCCATCCTTTGATGGTGAACAAGGGTTGGTCACATATCAGAGACTGCATCATTCACCTGGCGGCTCCACTCCATGAAGGAAGAACCTGTTGGCGACTTCACGGATACAGGATACAATAGCCATGGAAGCTATATTGGCTCGAAGGTTTTCACCTTAAAAATTTTCAGCTATTCCTGGTTTCCCACATCTAGTACCTCATTTGACAGAATGGGGAGATTTTATGCCTATATACAAAGGGAGGAAAGAAGAAAATCATGAAAAACACCTCATCAAGTTTCATGAGTTCATGGATCTATTGGATATACAGCATGAGGATGTTCGTATGAATATGTTCATCCATTCATTGGATGGGGATGCACATAAATGGTATTTCTCATTACCCCCTTCCATCATTTAATCCTTGAAAGATTTCCACGGGGTATTCGATGAGCACCGCAAAAGGTACTTTTCAGATGAGTTATTATTTGACAATTGTTGTGGAGAATATGAATTGCATGATGAGATTGAAATTATAGATAGAAAAGAATTCCTCCCTCACAATATTCATCATCTCTCTAATGATCTTCAAGATGATGTGCTTTCCCATAAACATGAACTAGAAATGGATAATAAAGAAGCCGAAGGTTCTCCTACTACCATTTTTCCTGATTGTTATAAATCTGAAGATTTAGTAGCTTTAGATACAAAACACAATGATCAGTTGTCTTTTGGTCAAATGCCAATTGAAATCAGTAAAAGAATCCCTCAACTTTCAGATTTGCGGACACGGGGATATTGCAGCAACCATGGGAAACTGGATTTGTAGAGATCATCCATTTTCAAGGAGGAACAACAAGAGGACTATCTTTCTCCTTTTGTACATGTTGCTTCAAATTTATATGAGAAGGATGATTATGATGAGGAATAAGGTGATGTTGTTTCAAATATGTTCCAAGATCATATTGATGATGATTATATGCAAAAATATCCATCTTTACCATCAGGATTTTATCTTGATGTTCCAATATTTGACAAATATAGTGATGAGGAGAAAGATTTTAAAAATTATAAAGGCTTGTTGACTAATGGAATCACATCTAGTTCTACTTTTCAACAAAGAGATGATCAACAATGCATTCATGCTATGGTCAATTATAGTTATGAGTCTGTTGTTCCAAATACTTATGAAAATCCTCTTATTTCTGATACATTTTTAAAAGATATCATTGTTGGAGAGAGTAATCAACAGTTTTTTCATGATATATATTTTAAGACTCATCGTTCATTTAATAATTATGAAGACAATGATGTAGAATATCAAGAACAGATCTCTTCTTTTCTCTCATAAATTATCAGCAATAATGAGCCAACCCATCATAGTGATGGATCCGAGTCACAAGGATATGGAAAAGGAGAACAGAAAGGATTAGATGAGCAATTGATCATGCATGTTTCTCTGTCAGTAGTTTAGAAGAAACACGTTTTGTACGAATTTAAAGATCCAGTTGCCACTTATATGGAGATGTTTTGCAGTAATCAAGTTTAAGTTGTTGCCATCTTTAAGGCCAGATTTTTGGATTGTAAGTATGATTTCAAAAATCATGATTTACATGCTACAATCTGTGTGTTTGTGAATTTACATAAATTTGGAAGGAGATTTCAAGTTGTTAGTCAATTACTTGCGTGGATGCATTGGAGATTCAGTTTTACTTGATCAGTTTGCTTCTAATGATTAGAATTAGGAGTAGGCGGGAGAATAAGCTCACCATACGAGTAGTTAGATTCTTTTCAGTTTGTTGGTTTGCAACAGTATAAGACTCCTTGCCCAATGGAACAACATGCTTATGTCTAGTCAAAGATTTTAGGTGATAGGTAAGGCCACTGGTCTACAAGTTCTTGGCAACTCGCAGGTAGTGTGCCATCCCCCATGGAGCCAAATGTTAGCACAGGAATTTGCAATAGAAATTTTGGTCATTTCGCAGCGCCGGTGAATTAGGAGTTTTCAAAATGCTCTTTCTCTTGTGATTTGTAGTGTTCCTGAAATTGATGATTTGGTAGCACTTTTAGATTTCGTAGCGCCAAGAGTTCTTTGGTCATTCATAATGCCAAGTGGCCAAGATTGGTGCCATATTATGCTATTGGCATAGTTATCATATGAGAATTTCAGAAATTTCACATTCATTGGTGCTACGGAATCTACAGAGCTATTTCAGGAGTGGCGCTATAAAATGTGCAGAACTGTGTTACAGTGGTGCTACAAAATTTCCTGTAGTGATTATTGTTACAAATTTGATCATAAAACCAAAACAACGAAGTGGGTTTCTATGAATTTTTTTGTGGAGGAAGATGATATCCTTGTCAACTTGCTGACCAAATTTCATCATGAACCAGTTTGTAAATTGAGAGAAAAAATCAAAACACCAGTGCGCTACGGAATGTGCTACCAATTCTCTATTTTGCATAGTTGATTGGATATTCTCCTTGTTGGGAGGTTGCCAGTTGTCAAGGAGGGTTTGAATGACTTCTCATGGATCAGTTAGATATCAAGGGACACCTGCACCTAAGTCTTAGCTGCATTAAGACCTCATGCATTGAGTTGAAAACAATTCATTAAAGACTTCCAACAATTTCTTGAAAATTAGCAGTTTGTTGGATTTTTGTCTCTTTGATTGTTGCCACCGATCTCCAAGGCTTAGAATCCAATGAAAGAGATGGGATTCGACCTCCTAAGGATATTTGGATGATATTTTATATTTAATGAAGGAGAGATCTCTTGGAGAGGGGTTGGATTCATGATCCAAGGGAGGAGAGATCTAGAGGAGCAATTGAGTTGCTCATTTGTAAGCCTGATGGTATGTATTGTAGGAATTTATTCCATTAGAGATTCATGAAAGTTGTGATACCAGACTATTTTTATCTTGTTTCCATTCTTTCTTATCATCTTGCTTGATTAATATTTACATATTTTGAAGATCAAAAGTTTCCCTTGGTTAATGAATTCATGAGTTGCAAAGGATTTGTGGTAATTGCTTGCTAATCATAAATTATTGTTCAAGCACTCTTTAATCTATATTACAGAAAGGATCTTTGTTATGTGGATATTCTTCTCTTTGTTTACCTTCTATTCTTCTATCCATATTTTCATAATATTTTTCTCTGGTAGGCACCCTGATTTCTTGTGATCTGCAGAATGTTATGACTCCATGCCCAATGGAGTGTATTTGCAGCAGTCTAATGTCCTCCCTTTTACTCTTTTCTTGTTGCTCCACATATTCAAACTATTTTAATCCATTTACATTTCTATGTTACGAATATTACTCTCATTTGCAGTCTCGAAGTGAACCTTGGAGTGATAACAGGGGGCATGTTGTATTCTCGAACCCTGGTTAATAAATTTTGAGGGGGGTAGGTGGTTATCCCAAGTCAAGTTTAAAGGGGGGAAGGTTGGGTATAACCTATCCTATTTAATGTCTTGGTATACACTATCAATTGTAAGATGCCTCATGGAATAGGCATCAAGAGTTGGCATGTTGGCCTCTAGAGGCTTGGGTGACCATTGTAGTCTTGGAGTGCATAATATATGCATGAAGCTTGTTGTTGAATAATATTGTTGAG
>JASDQU010405109.1:0-10679 GCA_032191745.1 Picea mariana | reverse complement strand
AAATAGCTTGTTGTATTTCCTTTAGTTCCTTCTCGATCCTTCCATACAACTCCTCTTGCTTCACTCCATATCTCTGCAATATGTCCTCAGAAGCATCCTCCATAGCTCCACAGATCAAACTGATATCCTTCTCTGTGAGCATGGCATCTAATTGGGGATTACTGGTGCACATATTCTTTCCTGCTAAAGGTTTCTGTGGAGAAACCTTCCTCTTCTACTGTGTTATTGTTTTAGTATGGGGATCTTTTGGTGGTGTAACTTTTCCTCCTCCTTGCTCATCCCCTCCTCCTTGTACATATACTTCATCTCCTCCTCCTCCTGGCAAGCCAGATCCATTTTCTTCAGAGGCGTTGTCCTCCTCATTGGTATCTATATTCTGGACTTCTTCTTTGTTCCACTGGACTTTTCGACATGCTCAACTCGGGTGACCATGGGGCTTCCTATGGTGTCAGTGTTGGAGAGTTCTACATTAGCAATGGGTACAAGGAACTCCTCTGGCCATTCCTTGGTGATCTGCTACACGTCTTCATTTGTTATCTTATAGTATGATCATAACTCTTCCTTGTTCTCATCTTTGTGTGCAGTGATATAGATAAAATGTGGATTTGCGCAGAAATTTTCTATCGATCTGTACTGGTGCAGGGTGCACGGTGTCATGCACGGAAATGACTCAATGGAAACCTTCAATTGTTGATAATAGGAATGAAACACAATGTTGGATTACCACTTCTTTTTTATGTCGTTGGTGTACCACAAGGTAGAAAACCTAGCAACCAATGATTCTGATGGTTCAATCTCTGGAAAGGTGGATCCTTTAGGCATTTTCAAAGCAACAAATGCGATCAAAATGATCAACTAGTTGAATTGGAATTCGTATCCCAAATCCTGAGCTTTGCGACAGTCTTTCTCCAGTTCATTGACGAGGTAACTCACCCAATTTATCTGCATGCCTTCCACACTTTTTCCTGTGAGGTCCACCATGAATCCGGTGACCTGTGTGGGGTGGTTCTTTCTTACATGCTTGCTAGCTATGAGTTGGCAAGCGAGGCACATGGCACCATCCTGTATAGAGGCTACCTTGTAGACTCGATTTCCTTTTGCAACTTTGTTGTAAGCCTCCTTGATGTGTTGTGCCAAGGAGCGGTCTGAGGCCTTCCATGGGTAAAAATATAGAGGGTCAGGTCCCTTCATGCTTAATACTATAATCTAGTGGATCAATGTCAGATCCACGGTAATCCTTCAGTCGAGCCACATGTATCCACCATGATAGCATGAAAAGAGGAGTTTAACTCAAGTATTAACCTCCTGGTGATGGCCAAAATGGGGAATCTTCATCACATTTAGCACAGTGGACTGCACCAATCCCGTAATGCATGGCTGTGAGATGAGGTGAGGCCTCTTCCCAGTTGACTTCATCAAGTATTGGTGGGGTACTAGCATAGGATAGTTCTTCCTATCCCCTAGGTTGAATTCATTGTTCTTTAGCAGCGGGAGATGTCCCAACTGGATCCCTACTATGCGTATTCCTTTTGGAATGAACACGGTGAACAGAGTATACTCATAATCTCATGGAATGTTGTCATGGTTAACCACTCCAGCCAAAGGCGAAATGTACTCTGGTAGGATAGACGAGATCTTCTTCACATTAGCCAGATCACCACGATGCTTACATCCTTGCTCGGTTGTGGGGTTGACACAGCCAGAATGTCGTCTCATTGAAGGGGAAGCTTGCAGTCCCCTAGTCGATGATGCCTGGACACCTTCAGATAACTGTCTGCTGGTCATTATCTTCTTGAGGACTTCCTTGATAGACTTCTCTAATTCATTAGGTTCACCCAACATTCTCATTGTTAAACATATAGGTTGGGGTAGGCAAATGGATAAGAGGGGTAGACAAATGGACAACAATGTCTAATTTCTAATAACACAACTCGACACACAATCAGTTCTCTGTTAGCTCAGTTAATCAAGGATGGAAAAAAGTGGTCTCGACATAGGGTCCGATGGGTTAAATAAGGGGGGCCTCGTAACTGATTCTTCCAATGGGCAGAAATGATTTCATCAACACAAATCTATCCATTATGGCACGGTCTCAATGTCCCAAAAGTTGTCCATTCGCCTGTAAATGCATTTTCTAACCATTCTAGAGTGTCTTTCTAACAGCCGGGGTGCCTCCAACGGTCATATAGCTTTGCCGAGGTGAATTCCCATTCTGCATGGTCTTGTTGTTCCAACGAAGTTCGAATGTTGCGAACATGCCTCTTGCGAGGTTCCAGTTTGTAAAGTCTTCCATATAGTCTTTGTAGCTTTTTGTAGTGTTTCCATCTTAGCTTTCTTTTTACTGAGATTCCTTTCCTTCTTTCCTATGATCCGCATATCTCTAAATGTGTCTGGGATCCTCTTTCCATTCTTATTCCTATCTTCTCCTAGTGTAGTGACTTCGCATTGTTGATGTGCTCTCAAAGGGTCTGAAGTTAATATCCCTCCTCTTAATACTTCCTAGGTGGATATACTTATTTCTTGCATGGATAGGTCCTTCAAACCTTCTTGCATTCTTTCAACCTTGACAACTAATTCCCTTGCCTTGTGTTCCTCCTACGTTGTTACTTTGTTTTGTTTCTTTGACCTATCCTCTCATTCTTCTATTATTCGGTCTATTTTTCTAGATATAAAATCCCTTAGTTCTTGCTTTTTCTTTTTTGTGGCCTCTTCCTCTATTTTTCTTCTGATCTGATTCCTCTCAATCCAAGTCTTTCCTAACAAAAGTGGGAAATATGAGATGTTCTCAACAAACTTAATGACTTCAAATTCCTCTTCAGTCGATGTTCCATGGATAATAATAGGTACATTAGTAAATATTCGACATAAAGTTATCATCTTACCCTTAAACAAACCTATCCTTCCCAATGAAGGTACCACAACAAGATTTCCCAAATTTTCCCAAGTGTCTTTTTTCATAATATTCACTTGCATTTCTTCATCCAAGACACAGTCTATCTCGAAGTATTCTATTCTTGCACTTATGCATTGTTTTACTTGTAGGATCTCTGGTGAACTGACATCTTTGTGAACATCCATCATTTCTTTCAACTGTAATAACATAGTCTAAGCTTTCTTTGATTCTTTCTCTTTATGATTCTCTAACATGCTCTTAGTCTCTTGACTTCCTTCATAGTTTTCTTGTCTCATGTTCATTCTTTCAACTTTAGCAATCATCCTTGGACAATCCTCAACCTCATGACCTATAGTTTTACAACAAAGACAAATAGGACCTGTACCAGGAGATTCCTTAGCAAGATGTCCCGATATTCTGCATTTATAACACAATGTCAATCCTCTTTTCCTCTTGCATGTTCCCCAACCTATTTTTTACTGTGCAGTAGGATCACAGTGTTGGACCTGCAATCTGCAAAAAATCTTTCTAGGTTCCTGCATCCACTTATTAGTTCAAAAATATTTCTATGCATAGGAATAACATATATTTCTTCATTTCTATTAGCTTTACTTAGACCAAATCTTTCTTCCAATTATGCCCTAGCCTTCAAACTAGGACATAATCTATTAAACATACCTAAATTCATGCTTTCAAAACAAAAATTTTCACTTATCTTACTCTTATCAAAGCACAAAGCTTTACCTTTATTCGGATCTTACCTCTTTTCTTCGGATCGAATTTCTTTCTTAGCACATAACTTCGCAAGTCAAGTAGAGTACTATGCACTTTAGTATCAGGTCTACGTACAAAGCTTCTCTTTTCTTTACTTCAGTTTCCAACAATTATAGTTTTAGGTCCCGACAATGGAACCATTTGTTGGCATAGAGGAAGACCTAGGGTTTAATGCTTCAAGAACGCACCAACAAAACCCTAACTACTGGCCCTTTCGGCAACACCTACGAAGCAAGAAAAGTCTCACCGGAGGCAGAAGCAAGGGGGTTACAGGACTTAGGTTTCTGTAACCAAGCTGGAACACAGATCTGTGATAACAACACTTCACATAGTATTATAGTAACACTTAGACGGTGATATGCATTAGTTTATTAGCTTTTATAACATCTTATGACATACCCTAATAGAGATCGATGCATTAACAACAAAGGTTAAGCACTTCAACCACTTAACACGTAGAATTAGGTTATATCTAGCATTCAGTCATATTTAATACAAGTGAGCACTAAGAAACAATAGATCCCTCTATCATACATGATAATCAAAGCACTGAGCACATTCATAACATAAAAAATAGAACACAAAGCCAACCCAAGACACAATATATACATGGTTCACCCCAATGTGGGGCTACATCCACCAACTGCTTCGTATTCTTTATTATTCTTCAATCTCTTACATTCAGTGATTCCTGTGCACTGAGCCATAGAGTCGAGCTTCACATAGGACAAGAGATCTGTGCACTAAGCATAAGATCCTCCTTCCAACTAGGTCAAGGCACATAGCGAACTCTCTATAAAGCACAGAGTCTTAACACGCAAACATTCCTTCACAAAAATCCATTCAAGCTACTTGCACTTAGCTCCACAAGCTGCTCCAAAGCTTCTACATTCTTGCTTATTTATACTTTTACAATCCCTTAGAATAAGGCCTAGTCATGGGAAAACCCCATGGGATGACATCCCACAACCCATTACAAAAACCCTAGAGACCTCGTTTTGGGTCCACATGGCCTGCAAAATAAGTGAGATCTATGATCTCAACTCTGCCTAGGCGCTCCATCTTCGACCAGCCTGTCGAAGTCCAAACGTTTTCCAAACCTAACCATGGTTTCCTCAAAATGTGGTCGAGGTCCAACACATTTCCATAAATAAGTTTGGCCCAAAAGAAAATTACAAAATTTTAGAGGAGAAACATAACACAATACCTCGTCTTTGAAGGGCTTGATGTCATATGACAGTTGGCACCGTTGGCTGACGCGAAGATCGCTTCCTTGGTGGAGCCATCCAATGGTGTAGGGTTCTGGGTGTAGAATATTTTGGAGGGTCGAGAGCTTGACAACCTCGGCTGAGATGAGGTTCTTCTGGCTACCGCTATCAATGATGAAGTGAAATAGGGTTTCTTTTACCCACATCTTTGAATGGAAGAGGTTCTCACCTTCTTCTGGATCATCTAGTTCACCAGGATGGATCTTGGTGGTAGCAACAATGGCATTGGGTTTCACATCAATGATCTATCTTACCCTTTCTGGGTTTGACTCAGAGTCAGAACCCACATCTGATTCAGAGGCTTTCACTTAGGCCACCGATGACTTCTTTGAGAGAAAATCAATAGTGTTATGCCAAGCGATCTTATGGAAATCACACCACTTCCCAGTATCTTTATTTGTCTTTCCAGTGTCTTTATTTGCTTGCGGATTGCACTAGTTGTCCTGATACTATCCATATTTTCTCTTTCCTTTTTTTTGTGGGTTAGGACCTTCCTTTCCTGGATTTTTCTATGAGGGGTTCCCAGGCCCAAATTGTCGTGTCTTCTGTTTGATATTTTGCTTGATTTGAAGACATATCGGTAGGCTACGCCCAAGGATGAGATGTCTAGAAATTCCATTTCATTATGGATGTATCTATGCATAGCACCATGATACTTGAGCACCAGATGTCACTTTGAATCTTTTATACTCATCTTGGTGTGCAAGGCATGGAAGATATTTGTGAACTTTGGCACTGCTTGGTCTCTTTCTTGCTGCAATGTGGTCCATTTGGTATACAAGTTGTCATAACTTTCAACAGGGTAGTATTGTTCCTTAATAGCATCCCTGAAGGATTCCCAGGTGGATGCGACTATAAATAATGAGGGTTCCTCTGTTTCCTTTTTCTCACAGAAAGTTTCCCACCAATCTTTGACATGGGGAATGACTTTGAGAAGAGAAAACGTAATCTTTTCTCTATTCGAAAAGTTATGGACAAAAAAATACCCTTTTAGTATATTCAACCACTTGTTTACAACATATTCGTCTATCATACCTTCAAATATAGGAATACAGAAGTTGATTTGTACCTTGAAGGGGGTGGCACCCCCACTCGAGAAAGATGTGTCACCTGTTGGTGGCCGCCAAAGGATTTCCACAAAACTATCCATGATCTCGTTCCTCTGATGCATGAGGGATTCCTCAAAAAACATTTTGAAAGGATCTCTTGTCCTGTCATCTTTATTTTCTCCTGCCATGAGAGGTCGCTTGGGC
The DNA here is from genome assembly GCA_032191745.1 of Picea mariana. NCBI lineage: Eukaryota > Viridiplantae > Streptophyta > Pinopsida > Pinales > Pinaceae > Picea > Picea mariana. Next base: position 4,491 of record JASDQU010405109.1, on the reverse strand, counting down.
ATGCGAGAGATTTTTTCCTCAAGAGAAACAAGCTCGAGACCTAATTCTTTGTACCCTGACCTCATTAGGGACATGCATTAAGATGACAAGGAGAAGACCACTATGATACCACTGATCCATATTTTATGAGAAGACCGAAATGAATACAAAATATTAAAATATTCTTAACATAAAATAACAGAGATACAATAAAATTAGTTTTCTATTCAATAAGGAAATAAGTTGAAACTGTAAAATACAGTGGAAAACAAACTTGCTGGAATGGTGGTGGCTTATCTCTGAGAAGAGATGTGATGACTGCACTCATTCGCAAGAAGATGATTAAAATGAGGCTTTGAAGGCATTTTTACAATAAAAAGGAATGTAAAAAACCCTATACATCCAAAAACCTAACCCTAGGAGATGAAGCGCGAAAATTCATGTGGGCCTCATTTGGGTAAGTTAGTACATTAACTTCCTGGGGTCGTAACTTTTGCATACGATCTCCATTTTAGGCAAACAATAACCCATTGGAAAAATCTAACCAAGAATAATGATTTCCGATTGGCCCGGGTCAATGCTTTTGGCAGTCACCTGGGCCCCTAATCTCCAAATTACGTCGTTTAGGGCCTCAAAATGGCCTTGAAAGTTTGGAACCCGAAAAACTGCCAAAAACCTGCCAAGGTGGAAAACTATTTTTCGAGCCAGTGGAATAGGTGGGTGGCCACCAATATCGACCTAGATAATTAGTATCAAGATTCTGCATCTATTGGTGTCTTTAATTGGACCAATATGTTGGATTACTGAGAGGGGGGGTGAATTAGTAATAGTGTAATTATAATCCTTTTTCTTCAAATGTTATATCAATGTAGAATTATTATCCAATAATGAGAAGTAAGAAATAAACAATCACACACATACACAGTACACTAGTGTTTTACGTGGAAACCCAAATCGGGAGAAAACCACATANTATATGTCTTGAAGAATTACATTCATTGGAAGCACCAACTTCCTTTGTTTTCCAGCTGCAATTGGAAGGAGGCTCCAACCCCCTAGTTTCTCAGGCTACAACTTGAGGGAAGCTCCAACTCCTCAATTCTTTGGCTACAACTAGAAGGAGGATACAACCCCCAATGTTCTCTGGCTACAACTGGAAGGTGGCTACAACCACTTGTTCTTGCCCCATCCTGCCACCCTGAAGTACAAGTAGAATGATGGAACCACTATCACCCTATCACTGTGAGATATACCACTGTAAACTATTGGTAAATGTTTAACAGGCAGCATATGCTTGTCATTGATGGAAAGTACATCAGCGAAGATGGCATGAGTACAAGAAGAAGTATCAAAAGTATTTTATAAAGACGCTGCAGAGCAAGCTCGATAAGTTTAGAAGAGATAGTGCAGAGGATTGTTGGTAGGTTTAACAGGCAAAGTGAGCTTTTCAATGATGGCAGGATCAGAGTGTGCATTGATGGCAAGAACAACGATGACAAAGATCAACATGATCAACAGTGTAGTGATAATGGAAGAAGAGGAGCATCAGTGATCGTTGGACCCCATCCTGAATCCCCGATGACCGTCAGATAGGAGTTCAGACAAGAAGAACATGCAGAAGAGGAGGACAGATCTTAGGCGTCAGATCTGAGTGTAAGATATGACCATCGTTGGATGAGGGAGAACCTGCACATTCATTAAAGAGCAAGAAGTGGCGAAATCGTGAAGTGGTGAAATCGCGAAGTGGCGAAATCGCGAAGTGCTGAAATCGCGAAGTGTGAAATGGCGAAATGATCCTAGCCGTTGGATCAAGGTGTGATCTAGGCCATTAGATCCAGGAGGTGAATATGGAAGACCACGTCAGAAATGATAGTCATGGACCATTGGATCAAGAGAATGCATGGTGAAAAATCAAAGCACCACAAAGACTCCATTTCAGAGTTTCACAGATTGGGAAATCAAAAGGAAAGAGGTTCAAACTCGCGATATGTGAGATCATGAAAAGATCTTGACCGTTAGATCACCAAGGATTTTGGACCATTGATCTAAGCTCCATCTCGGAGCTTCGCCTATCATGACTTGGAGTGATGAGAACTTCCATCATAGGAATCGAGAGATGGGAATTCACGATAAGATTTGGATCGTCAATTCATTAATAACATGGACCATCGATCTAAGCTCCATCTCGGAGTTTTTCCTATCACGACTTGGAGTGATGAGAACCTCCATCTAAGGATCAGCGAGATGCGAGATCGTGAAAAGATCTGGACAGTTGATTCATCGAGATCATGGAACGTCGATTAGGGTCGATGAAGATCATGAGTTCGTAGTGCCTTTTAGTGCAGCCTGTGGTCACCGCGAGTGGTCACATGGAGGAAGGACCTAGTGCAGATGAGCTCCACCTCAGAATTTTGGGGATCACTTCTGGGAGTGTCGAGACACTGGATCATACGAATGCAAAAATATTGAAAAGGTGAATTGTCACTGTAACTGGTGGTCACCGCCTGTGGTCACATAGAGGAGGGATCAAGAGCAGCCAAGCTCCTGTTCGAAGCTCGTGACATGGAGAGTCAAGATGTCTGATCGCAGAATATATGAATTGTGAAAGTGTGAAATGGGTAAATAACGAAAATACCCTTCAGAGTTAATCCAATGGTGCAGGTGAATTTGAGCATAATCGAAGGGCTAATCTTGCTGATCCGAAATCGGATTCAGAAGCCTGACAGGGCTTGAAAAATGCTCAAAAATGAAAGTGCTTGGAATCCGATGAAACCAACACCATTGCATCCGCCTCGTCTTCCTGATTTCGGTGGTATATTTACTTTGTCAAACGAAGTCCGTATGGAGAAGATATCGCATTTTGTCCGAAAAGTCAAACAGGCAAAAAAAATTGTTGACTGTGTAGTCCATACAGTCCATACGGACGCTGACGTGGCATGTCCGTATGCTGAAGTGGCAGGTTCGTATAAAGACATGTGGCAGGTCCATACAATGACACGTGGCAGCTCCAGGTGATGACACGTGTTAGGAAAATTTGGAATTTTGGGTGTACAGTTGGGCCAATCCCAAGGTGACACGTGTCACCACTGAAAGGGTGACACGTGGCATGGGTGACATCAGCAGGATGACATGGCAAGGTGACTGGACATACGAAAATCTATGCGGAAAGTGACGTGGGCCATTTAACGGTTGACAAGTGGCATGATCTGGTTGGTTGGCGTGGTCGAATCAGATGTCGACACGTGGCAGTTTTGTTAGTCAGTGATTGGGTGCCACGTGGCCCAATCATGGGCTGCCACGTGGCACCCAGGTATTGGTTTATGGTATTGGTTTGTTAAAAATTATGTGTAGTCGATCGGGTTCGAACCGGTGACTTCCCCCACCGGCTGCGCCTTCGCAAGGATCGTCCGACCAATGGACTACCGTTTGTGCTTTGTAACATATGCGAGTTCATATGTATTTAAGTTTGCAACTTGTAAAATTTTGCGGGAGGTCGAGCCGGGGCTTAGCCCTGACCCATGGTCATATTCTTGTTTATGTGACCATATGTATCGAACCTTTGTGTAAATGCGCACGGTTCTATGTTTTATGACCATACCACCGGTGGTTCGTGCGTGGGGTAAGTTTAAAACCCACGGTTTTATGTTACACATACGACCATGCCCGTTGACAAAAGGTGCGCGGGGTTTTTAATATGGTTTTGAATGGTTAAACAATTTGGCATATGGTTTTATGCCGACTTTCCATATGACCCTAGTTTAAGTGCGCGGGAGTTGGAACGGTTCGACCGTTTAGCACTTTTTGCCATAGCTCGGGGTCACATGACCCATATGACCAGGTACTAGGCGGTTAGAGGCTGGAGGTGCCCTAACCGTTCTACGATTTGCACCATTGGCATGGTTGCACCCGGTGCCAGGTTTTTACGCTATGTAATGCGTGTGAGCCAGGTTTAAAGAAAAAAGATGCGTTCTGTAGAACGAGTGACAACAAGCTTGAAGGGAAAAACTTCCAGGAGGCATAATTTCTTCGTTTTTCAACCGATTGAAGTGCCAAAAGAGCCCAGATAGGGGTTTCTGACCGCTCTGAAGCTGTTAGAGTAGTCAGAGTAGGGTTATACTAGAAGGAAACCAAGCTAAAGCTAGTTTGAGGCAGAGAAGCTGTTGAGGAGGAGACGCTGTCGGAGCATTTCTGGGAACTCTGGACGTCCATTTTGTGTGTCATTTTCTTTGCATGGTTCTAGAGATCTGGGCGAACATGACCAGATCAGTCTTGTAGCCATTTGGAATTGCAGTGATGTATTTTTGAGCTTTCGAACAGAAATAAAGAAGCCTCCCCCACAAAGAAAAGGCCCGGAGACGTAGGCAAAGTTGTGTTGAACTCCATTATCAATCTGCGTGTTATGGTTTGTTGTCTATTATTTCTTTTCATATCTGCATATATGTATATGGCTGTCATGATTCCTCTTCTTTCCTCATTCCTTCATTAAGTTTTCTCAAATGGTTAATTAAAGCA
>JASDQU010405101.1:0-10698 GCA_032191745.1 Picea mariana | reverse complement strand
TCATCCTTCCGAGACCTTGTGCCCTTATTTTTGACTCCATATACCCTAAGGCACTAATTTGATCTCCAACGTTGAAGCTTTAGTGTACAAAACAACTCTTTAAACCCTAAATCTTGAAACCCTAACTAACTAACCCTAACCCTAACTAAGGCTGACGTCATAGTTGGTTATTTTTGACGTAGCTAGATTTTGACTTTTATAAGCAATTGAGTGATGATCTAAATAATTTATTGATTGATGTGTCGATTGAATACATTATTGGCTTTGTCATCTAGATAGTTATTGATGAATTAATGCTCTTTCCATAGATAATTGACAAAACGTTGATCTCATTGATATCTATTGTTTTACATTGCTTAAATTATATCATATGGTCATATGAAGTGATAACCCTTTGTATATAGCCTGCATATATATTTTCTATTGCTGCTTTGTTACGGGCAGGTGTTCTCATTTGGGACTATACTTCATTATTGGTTGATTAGCTGGACCTTCTGATTTTGGTGGTAACCTGTGAGGGGGAAACTTCAACTCCGACCTTATATCTTAGCCTCTTCAAAACCCCAAGTTGTCGGGGACGTCTCCCCTGGGCTAACCTCCCTAAATAGAAAGAACCTCCCCATTGTGGTGACATTGCGTGGGGAAGGTTCATGTTTCGCTAGTTTGACCCTAATCCTTTAGCCATTTGACCTAAACTACAAATTGTGCGATAACAGGTCCAATTCGAGCTAGTATCTCGAAGGGCCCACAGAACCTGGGTGCTAGCTTGGCATAGTTTCCCAGCTTCAATGATCTTTTCTGGGCTTTGACCTTCAAGTACACATGGTCTCCCGCTTGAAACTCTAAGTGTCTTCTTTTCAGATCTGCATAGCTCTTTTGTCTGTCCTGTGCTTCCTTCAAGTTTTGTTGTACCTTTCTCACCATGTTCTCCATTTCTTGGAGCATTTTTGGTCCAACCATGAGTCTGTCAGCCGGGTTATCCCAACTAATTGGAGTCGTACACTTTCTGTCGTACAATACCTTGAAAGGGCTCAACTTTGCTGAAGTTTGATACCCATTGTTATATGCAAATTCTACCAAGTGTATATAATCCTCCCACTTGTTTGGTTTTGTTCTCACGTACATGCGGAGCATATCCTCTATGATTTGGTTTGTTTTGTCGGTTTGTCCATCCATTTGTGGATGATAACTTGTACTGAAATTCAAGTTGGTATTGAGCCCTGCAAACAATTCCTTCCAAAAAGCGGATGTGAATTTTACGTATCTATCTGAAATCACCATTTTAGGAATGCCATGCAGTCTAAATATTTCTTTCATGAATATTTTAGCAATGTTTATAGCTTTAAAAGTAGACCTTACAGGAATAAAGTGTGCAAACTTACTGAGTTTATCGATTACCACCATGATGGAGTCATTCTGTTTCTGAGTTTTAGGCAAACCTATTATAAAGTCGGGTGATATAGTCTCCCATTTCCATTCTGAGTTTTTTGCATTGTCTCGAGCTGCCATACTTATTCACCAAAACAGAGAAAGTTTTTTGTCTGAACCATACAATTTATTAGTTTTTGGGAAGACAAAAAAAAAATTATATACTAAGCGCTACAATGGCCCTGTTCAGGCCCAGTGTTGTAACTTTCGCTCTGATAACATATGTAATGTACCGCAAAATTCTCAAAAAAAAATAAAATTATGTGGTACAGTATTTGATACTCAATTTTGTTTGATCCACTCATGAGCTAGGCACTTACACTTTGTTTTATTTGCATGACCTTATAACATGCTAGCTTAACACACCTGGCTTAAGCTTAAAACCTTTGGCTTAATATTTTTCACAAAATTCGAAAAGCAAGTATAGTCTAAGTCTTACTTTATAATAAGGTTTTATTATAGTGCACGCCCTACCTATACTCAAGGATGGGGATTTCAGTCCCTTTGTGTTTATTAAAATCAGACTATGTGCATGGAGTTATGTCTCGGATTATCAAAGCTCATGCGCTACCTAACTGTGTCAACGTCAGTCTTCAAGTCGTGACAGGTAAGGTCTTTAAGGTGGTTAATAATTGTTTTGGAAAGGTTTTCCAAGTGTTTCCTTTGATGGTTCTACTTCTGTTATGTTACAGCTCGTCCCTCTCATAACCAACAGAACACGATTATGTCCGCGCCACTCTCCACACAACCGAATCTAACTAACTCTGCTCCGCTAGCCAAAGTAAGGAAACGATAACTTCATGGTTTGGTATTCAACTGGTTCATTGGACAGTCATAGTTTTTGGTTTACTTCGTATCTCCTGCATTTAAGGTGGCGGATGTGCCTGTCAGGAGGAGTTTAAGACTCTGCCAGGGATTTTAATTAAGGGTCCTACAATCCGCAGCCCCCAATGTCTCTTCCTCCTACTCTTCCCAATCTGGCTACGCCAGCTTGCCCTAGAGTAAGGTCTTGTACGTTACAAGCTGTAAAGAGTGACAATCGTGCCTCTTAGGTCTCATTTCTCCCTTGCACCTTCGTAGGAAAGGCTTGCAACTTCCACAAGAAGCAATTACCGCCTCCGTGAGCAACCCTTGGTGCAGTAGATGGTAAAGCTTAGTAAGTTTCTCTAAGGGATTGTTGTAATTTCAGATTTTAACAGAGTTTAATGTTTTGGTTGAAGCTAGGAAGGAAAATAATTGTTTCCTGTATACTTTACTGTGGGTTACAAACTTTCCTTGCCCTCATAGAGTTTACGTGATTCTTTTTAGTTTTCGTAGTGACAGTAAAAGGTTTTTTCTTACTATAATCCCTGGGTCGCAGACCCTCTACTACCGGGGACTATACTTAAGGTTTACTATGCATGTGTCCCGTGGAATTACCTCTGATTTAATCCTTGTCTACCCTATACTCAACAATTGTAATCTGGGATGATTCAGAGTAGTATCCCTCGATGAAGTTAGGTTATTATTCAAGATTAATATGATGTTGTTCCTTGCCTTCTTTGCTTTGTTCGTTGAGGGTTTTATCAAATGATTTCTTGTTTGAATTTGCACTGCTATTTTTATTTTGTCAAGGAAAAGAATATTTGTCATTCGGTTTTCTATGTACTAATGGTGGGGCTCTTACTGTTGCGAGAGTACCCACCAGGAGCTTCCAGACTCTTCTCCCCTCCGTCTGGGTTGATTACGAAGCATGGCAATAGGAGGAAGTGGGATTTCGGCCCTGAGTTGAGTAAACTGTCAGCTACGGTCATCATTGTTCCTTTTTGAGTTTATAGAACAAGATTTTACTCTGTAAATTTTCTAATGTATTATCGTGTTGGCCGAATGCAGGTGTGCCCCTTTCACAGTGTGGGTTCCATCATCTACTCAACCTGGAAAAGGTACTCGGGTTCCAAACAATATGCCCCTTCATCTTGTTGAGATCAGGTTCTCTCGAATTATGTTCGTAGTTTTTCTTTCGAATGTTAAGAGGACCCTCTGTTCAAGTACTGGTTCTCTGTATCGGATCACTATGGGTTTAAACGCATTGTTGTTTATCAAAGTTTCGATTTATATGTGACCATTAAGTGAAAAATTCTTGTTTATTTTAATAAAAGGACTATTTACCCCAACTGAATTGTTACTAGAGGTCTCACAACTTCCAACTCCGTGTGTTCGTATGTATTTGTTTTTGATTGGTTAAATATTTATGAAATACTTTATGAATTCTTACATTAGCTGGAAGTGCAAGTTGGTATGCTACGGGTCCAATTCAAGCTAGTATCTCGAAGGGCCCACAGAAACTGGGTACCATCTTGGAACAGTTTCCCAGCTTCAATGAGATTTTCCGGGCTTTGACCTTCAAGTATACATGGTCTCCCTCTTGAAACTCTAAGTGTCTTCTTTTTAGATCTGCATAGCTCTTTTGTCTGTCCTATGATTCCTTCAAGTTTTGTTGTACCTTTCTCACCATGTTCTCCATTTCTTGGAGCATTTCCGGTCCAACCATGAGTCTGTCAGCCAGGTTATCCCAACTAATTGGAGTTGTACACTTTCTGCCCTACAATACCTCGAAAGGGCTCAACTTTGTTGAAGTTTGATACCCATTGTTATATGCAAATTCTACCAAGTTTATATAATCCTTCCACTTGTTTGGTTTTGTTCTCATGTACATGCGGAGCATATCCTCTATGATTTGGTTTGTTCTTTCGGTTTGTCCATCCGTTTGTGGATGATAACTTGTACTGAAATTCAAGTTGGTATTGAGCCTTGCAAACAATTCCTTCCAAAGAGCGGATGTGAATTTTGCGTCTCTATCTGAAATCACCATTTTAGGAATGCCATGCAGTCTAAATATTTCTTTCATGAATATTTCAACAATGTTTATAGCCTTAAAAGTAGACCTTACAGGAATAAAGTGTGCAGAATTACTGAGTTTATCGATTACCACCATGATGGAGTCATTATGTTTCTGAGTTTTAGCCAAATCTGTTATAAAGTCGAGTGATATAGTCTCCCATTTCCATTTTGGTACTGGTAATGGTTATAAGAGGCCGGCTGGATGCTGGTGCTCGACCTTAACCTGCCGACAATCCTGGCACCTAGCCAAGTATTCTGCTGTTTCGCCCTTCATATTAGGCCAATAAAATAGTTTCCTAAGTGTTTTTATCCCTTTATGGTAACCCGGGTGGCAAGAATACGACTTCTTATGCACTTTGTCCAGGATTGTTAATTTTAACCCTGCTGAATCTGGTATGTAAAGTCTGTTCTTAAATCATAGCAGTCCCTTCTCGTCGATACTTAGATCTAGTTTATCTGAGTTCACAGTATTTTTTGATAATTATTTCGTTATTTTAGTATAGTTTTCGTCATCAATACCAACCATCCTTATTCTTTCTTCCAGATCACTTTTTTCCCTACTAATATTCATCTCAAATAATCCATGGATTCTTCTGCTTAAAGCGTCTGCTACTTTGTTCTCCTTTCCCTTGATATGCCTAACCTCCAAGTCGAATTCTCTTAAGAAGGCTAACCACCTTGCTTGCCTTGCATTAAGATCTGGTTGGTTAAACAGATATTTTACCCCAATATTGTCTGTTAATAATAGGAATCTTTTGCCCATTATGTAATGTCGCCACATCTTTAAGGCGTGTATTACTGCTTCCAATTCTAAGTCATGCATGACGTAATTTCGCTTGTGTTCTTTTAATTTACGGGACTCATAACAAATAACGTGTCCTTCCTGAGTTAGGACACCACTTAGCCCTTCTTTGCTTGCATCGACACACACGGTGAAGTCTTTATCTGGGTCTGCTACTTTCAATATGGGTGCTGTTGTCAATAATTCCTTTAGTTTGTTGAAGCTGTCTTGACATTTCTCTGACCAGTTAAACCTGGTCCCTTTCTTTTGTAATGATGTGATAGGGTAGGCTATCTTGGAAAACCCTTCTATAAACCTGCGGTAGTATACGGTGATTCCCATGAATGACCATATATCCACTACATCTCTAGGTACCAGCCATTCCATAATGGATTTCATCTTTTCCGGGTCTACGAAAATGCCCTCTGCTGATATTACATGTCCAAGATATTTTATTTCTTTTTGATAGAAGTCACACTTGTCGAAATTGGCGTACAATTTGTGCTTCCTTAACGTTTGCAGAACTATTCTTAAGTGTTCCTCATGTTCCTCCTCCGTCTTTGAATAGACCAGGATATCGTCGATGAATACTACCACGAACTTGTCCAGGTACTTACTGAAAATATTGTTCATTAGGCACATAAACGTGGCTGGGGTGTTAGTGAGTTGGAAAGGTATGATTACAAACTCATAGTGCCCATATCTTGTCCGAAAAGTTGTTTTGTTTATGTCCTCGTCCTTTATCCGAACTTGATGATATCCAGATCGTAAATCCAATTTTGAAAAGATCTTGGCCCCCCCTACTTGATCGAACATATCATTTCTCCTTGGTAAGGGGTATTTATTCTTAATAGTCATTCTATTCAGTTGTCTATAATCGATACATAATCTTAGAGTACCGTCCTTCTTTTCCAAAAAGAGGACTGGTGCTCCCCAAGGTGAGACACTTGGCCTGATATACTCTTTGTCCAACAATTCTTGTAATTGTATTTTTAATTCTTTCAGTTCTGGGAGACTCATCCGGTAAGGCACCTTTGAGATAGGGGCAGAACCGGGTAACAGATCTATGGAGAAGTCTATTTCCCTTCTAGGGGGTAGTTCTGGTATCTCATCCACAAACATGTCTCTGAAATCTCACAGGACAACAAAGTCTTCCAACTTTGGCTTATCCTTCTTTTCTTCCAGACTCGTCACTTGGATGGCATAAACTTGAAATCCTTTTCTCACACATTTCTTTAGCTGCATCGCTGATATTTGTCTGGCCGATACCAGTTTTGGTATACCTTAGGTTGTCCTAGTGGTGCCGGAATCATCCTTATAGCTAAGTATCTTTGTATAACAATTTAATATTGCTTTGTGTCGTTCCAACCAGTCCATCCCAATAATCATATCGTAAGATCCTAGTGGTAGGATGTTCAGATTGGTTCTTATAGTTTGATCATCTAGGTTGAACTCAAAATCCGAAATATAGTCAATTACTTTCCTTTTTGCACCTGTTTCTAGTTGCACAAGCCATGATTTTGCGTGCTTCAGTCTCTTAAGTTTATTTGACTCTACCACCTTCGGAGTAATATAACTCAATGTTGCCTCGGGGTCAATTAAAATAGAAATTCGAGTGTCATGGATTTTACCTTCGACTTCTGCCACTGAGGACTGGTGGTCAGCTTGTCGTCCATCAATGGCCGCATTTATCTGATGTAGGCTCCTTCCCATGTCTCCCACGGTCGAGGCTTCTTGCAGGTTAGGAACGACAGTTCTGTTTGTTGAACTCAACCAGGGGCAGTTTCTCTTGAGATTAGGCTCTCCACATTCCCAACACTTTAATGGCTCGCAGGAGCTATCCCCAAACCTCTTCGCTCCCAGGTTTGCCGGTTTTCCGCTGCCTTGAGTGTTCAAAGGATTGGACCGGAAATCCTTTCTCAAAAAACTCTTTGCGGTACTCTGATAAGGAGATGGCTGGTACCCCTTCTTCCGCTGGTTCATTCGATCATGTTTCTTATCCTTCTAGGTCTTGGGAAAATCTGCCCGCTATTTGTACTAGTCGTATCACATTCACGCTTTTCTGAATACTTCACTTAAGGATTTAAGGTTGTCAAACTAAATTCTGTCCTTGTAGGACTGTGGTAGGCAGCTTTTAAATCGTCGGAATTTTACTTTATCCTCTCGGATGTATGGTACGAATCTTAGCAGATCCAGAAATTTGTTTATAAGGTCCTCCATCGTCATATATCCTAGTCATAACTCGTAAAATTCCTTTGTCTTCCTTTCATAATAATTTTCATAAAGGTATTGCTTCTTGAAATACTTCTTAAAGTCAAACCATTCCATCTGTTTCTCCTTTAGGCCTATGGCCAATTTCAGATCTTGCCACCAAATACTGGCCTTCCCTTTCAGATTGTAGATGGCCATCTTGACCTTCATGTTGCTGGAATAGTTGTAGGTTTGGAAATGCTTTTTGATGTGCAATAGCCATGCCTCTGCTTCCTCTCCTGTCATGGATTCCCCGTCAAAGATAGCGGGTTTAATCTTTTTAAATTCTCCTTCAAGGTGGTCCATTTGTTTTCTTTTTCTGTCAGTTTTTGTTCCATCTTCAGCAGGCAGTGTTCCTTCAGACGAACTGTCTCCTTTTTCTGTTTCTGGCCCTGAGTTCTTGGAGGATCTTTTGCTGACTTCTTCATCGTTATTATTGTCTTTTGGTCTTTTCTTGGTCACTATACTGCGCAGCAGGACTTCGTTTATCTCCTGCTGTTCTTGCTGTGCCCTCTTCAATATTTCATTGTCGGCTTTAAAGATCTGTAGTTCGACGATCAGTTCCCTCATTGTTTCCAATACTTCTGTGGGTGAGCTTCTGTCACTATTCTACCTTGTATCTCTAGGAGGTCCTTGCTGTGGATTTTCTTCCATCCTATTTTCTGCATTGTCTCGAGCTGCCATACTTATTCACCAAAACAGAGAAAGTTTTTTGTCTGAACCATACAATTTATTAGCTTTTGGGAAGAAAAAAAAATAGTTATATACTAAGCGCTACAGTGGCCCCGTTCAGGCCCATTGTTGTAACTTTCGGTCTGATACCATATGTAATGTACCTCAAAATTATAAAAAAAAATAAAAATTCTGTGGTATAGTATTTTCTACTCAATTTTTTTTGATCCACTCGTGAGCCAGGCACTTACACTTTGTTTTATTTGCATGACCTTATAAAATGCTAGCTTAACACACCTGGCTTAAGCTTAAAACCTTTGGCTTAATATCTTTCACAAAATTCGAAAAGCAAGTATAGTCTAAATCTTACTTTATTATAAGGTTTTATTCTAGTGCGCGCCCTACCTATACTCAAGGATAGGGATTTTAGTCCCTTTGTGTTTATTAAAATCGGACTATGCGCATGGTGTTATGTCTCAGATTATCAAAGCTCATGCGCTACCTAACAGTGTCAACGTCATTCTTTAAGTCGTGACAGGTAAGGTCTTTAAGGTGGTTAATAATTGTTTTGGAAAGGTTTTCCAAGTGTTTCCTTTGATGGTTCTACTTTTGTTATGTTACAGCTCGTCCCTCCCATAACCAACCGAACACAATTCTGTCCGCGCCACTCTCCACACAACCGAATCTAACTAACTCTCCTCCGCTGGCCATAGTAACGAAACGATAACTTCATGGTTTGGTATTCGACTGGTTCATTGGACAGTCATAGTTTTTGGTTTACTTCGTATCTTCTGCATTTAAGGTGGTGGATGTGCCTGTCAGGAGGAGTTTAAGACTCTGCTAGGGATTTTAATTAAGGGTCCTACAATCCACAGCCCCCAATGTCTCTTCCTCCTACTCTTCCCAATTTGGATACGCCAGCTTGCCCTAGAGTAAGGTCTTGTACGTTACAAGCTGTAAAGAGTGACAATCGTGCCTCTTAGGTCTCATTTCTCCCTTGCRCCTTCGTAGGAAAGGCTCTGCAACTTCCACAWGAAGMAAYTACCRYSTCCGTGAGCAAYCCTTGGTGCAGTWGATGGTAAAGCYTRGTAAGTTTCTCTAAGGGAYTGTYGTAATTTCAGATTTKAACARAGTTTAATGTTTTGGTTGAAGCYRGGAAGGAAAAKAATTGTTTCCTGTATACTTTACTGTGGGTTACARACTTTCCTTGCCCTCATAGAGTYTACRTGATTCTTTTTAGTTTTCGTAGTGACAGTAAAAGGTTTTTTCTTACTATAATCCCTRGGTCGCAGACCCTCTACTAYYGGGGACTATACTTAAGGTTTACTRTGCVTGWGTCCMRTGGAATTACCTCYRATTTARTCCYTGTCTACCCTATACTCARCAAYTGTAAWCTGRGATGAYTCARAGTAGTATCCCTCRATGAAGTTAGGTTATTMTTSAARATTAATATGATKYYRTTCCTTGSCTTCTTTKCTTTGTTCRTTGAGGGTTTTATCAAATRATTTMTTGTTTGAATTYRCAYTGCTATTTTTATTTTGTCAAGGAAAAGAATATTTGTCATTCGGTTTTCTATGTACTAATGGTGGGGCTCTTACTGTTGCGAGGGTACCCACCAGGAGCTTCCAGACTCTTCTCCCCTCCGTCTGGGTTGATTACAAAGCATGGCAACAAGAGGATGTGGCGTTTCGGCCCTAAGTTGAGTAAACTGTCAGCTACGGTCATCATTGTTCCTTTTTTAGTTTATAGAACAAGATTTTACTCTGTAAATTTTCTAATGTATTATCGTGTTGGCTGAATGCAAGTGTGCCCCTTTCACAGTGCGGGTTCTAGCCTCTACTCAACCTGACAAAGGTACTCGGGCTCCAAACAATATACCCCTTCATCTTGTTGAGATCGGGTGCTCTCGAATTATGTTCGTAGTTTTTCTTTCGGATGTTAAGAGGACCCTCTGTTCAAGTACTGGTTCTCCGTATCGGATCACTGAGGATTTAAACGCATTGTTGTTTATCAAAGTTCTGATTTATATGTGACCATGAAGTGAAAAATTCTTGTTTCTTTTAATAAAAGGACTCTTTACCCCAACCAAATCGTTACTAGAGGTCTCGCAACTTCCAAATCTGTGTGTTTGTATGTGTTTGTTTTCGATTGGTTAAATATTTAGCAAGGAATTGCATCGCTATGTGATTTCTGAGAATGCGAAGCGAAAAGAAAAGAGGGCCTTGTTCCTTTCTGTGCATAGCATGAATATGTAGTGACAAGTTGTCTATCTGTTCTCCTGCATGATTATCACTTCCAAGACTAGGGTTCAAACTCATACGCTTCATTGTTCTTGTCTGTATAATGGATTTTGTTTACAGTTTTGAAACAATCATACGCCCATAATCGTTTTGTTCGTGCATTGATATAGATATATAGACGTATATAGTAGTTCTGTCTGTTCCATCACTCTGTTAAAGTTTAGGCATTCATACGCACATAATCGTTATGTTCGTACATTGCTACATACATATATTTGACTCTATTGAAGTATATACATACACATACACTTAGCCTTGTTTCGCTCATCCGACTCTGTTAAAGATAAAACATATATATATATGCATATAATGACTCGGTTAAAGTTTGATATATATGGATGCATAAAAATAGCTCTGTTTGTTCGTTCTACTCTGTTAAGGTTTGAA
>JASDQU010405100.1:0-10679 GCA_032191745.1 Picea mariana | reverse complement strand
GAAAAGCCGATGAACTCGCTTATCGGGACTTTTCCCGAAAGCTTCAATCTTTGCCACGTGTCCTTGAAAGATGGACGGCTCAGATTTGCATTGGGGATTTCACTGGAAAGAAACCCGATCACTTGTTCTCAGGTTTCGCAATTTCCCAAATCCCGATGTGTCGATGGTGCTTTCCTTTTCGGGACTTTTTTCGAGTCGCCAGATTTGCGCCACGCGTCCTTGAAGAATGGATGGTCCTGATTTAGCCTCGGGATTTCACGACTTGCGATGCACCAAATCTCTGTCAACGTGAAACCTCGAATGTCGATATGCTGACGGTGCCCTCGATGTCCGCCACGTGTCCAGGAGATATGGACGGTTGAGATCTGATCGGGATTTCGCGTATCGCGATTTCTCGAGTTGCGATGTCAAATATTTTTGACAGCTTGAAACCCTGAATGTCAATTTGCCGACGGGCGCTACGATGTTGGCCACGTGTCCTGACAAACGGACGGCTGAGATCGTATCGCTATATCGCGTATCCCGATTTCGCGAGTTGCGATGTCAAATTTCTTTGACAACTTGAAACCCTGAACTCCGAAATGTCGATATGACGATGCGTTGATCTGCTGCCACCTGTCCTCTGAAATGGACGGCTGTGATCATTTCGGGATTTCACGATTTCGCGTATCGGAGTTTTTGGAGAGCAGATTCTTTCGCTCGTCCAACTCCCGATTCCCGATTTTGCGATGGAATAGGATCTTGCCACGTGTCTCTTGATCGAACGGTCAAGATGACGTCGGGATTTCGCGACTTTACAAGTCAAAATCACTGCTGTGCGTTCTAGAGGGTTAAACCTCGTGCACTTTCTCGCTGATCCAACGGCTGTCGGTCCTTTGTGCAAGATCTGATGGCTAAAGTGCTTTCGCCTTTTCTGGCGCTCTCCTCGTCCCTTCTGGTCTGGTTTCCCGCCTTGGAACCATTTGCAGGACGAATTTCACGGCTTCAATGGCTGTTCTTTGCACCTGAGATGCGTTCTTTACACCTGTGGAAGAAAGATTCATGAATCTTTCAATGATTTGAGAGAATTTCACGATTTCTTCGTGATCTGCTACAATCTTTGACAGATTTGAGCTATTTTCAAAAATCTTTAAACGATTCAGCCTTCTGCTTGAATCTTTAACGAATTGAAGCGAAANCAGATGACGTCGGGATTTCACAAGCCAAAAGTCCGACTGTGAGCTCTAGAGGGTTAAACCTCGAGCACTTTCTCCCTGATCTAACGGTCGTCGGGCCTTTGCGCAAGATCTGACGACTGAAATGCTTTCGCCTATTCCGCGCTCTCCAAGTCCCTTCTGAACTAGTTTCCCGCCTTGGAACCGTTCGCAGGATGAATTTCACAGCCTCAGTGGCTGTTCTTTGCGCCTGAGATGCATTCTATCCCGAATTTAACGAAATTTTCTCCTGCGGAAGAAAAGATTTGAGAATCTTTCAAAGATTTGAAAGAATTTCACGGTTTCTTCATGATCTGCTACAATCTTTGACAGATTTGAGCTATTTTCAAAAAATCTTTAAATGATTCAGCCTTCTGCTTGAATCTTTAATGAATTGAAGCGAAATCTTCAAGTTCTTTAAACTTCTTTCATTCTGCAGCTCTTTTGCGTCAATCTTTGATGGTTCTTTGAGAAAATTGTGCAGGTTTCTTCTTCTACGATCTCTGCTTCCTCCGCTAGCTTCTCACGGCGATCTTTTTAAAAAGTATTGCAGAAAGCTTTCCAAGCCTTGTGAAAGAACCGTGTCGCGTGCTCTCAAGATCTGTGAATCTCTGTGTTGTGAGGATTGAGTTGCTCTCCCAACTGTGTGAAGAGGCTTACTGTTGTAGCTCTGATACCATGATAAATTGTGAAGGACAGAGAAATGCAGAGAGAAAAGAATAGTATATTCAAATGTATGAAGAAGTACAGAACAGAATTGAAGACTTGTTACAATGTAAGATGGTTGAGCTATATATGCTCAAGCAAGACAAAAATAGAAAGTACAACTGTCCAGTACAGCTGGCAGTGTACGGTCATACTGTTGAGGGTACAATATATTTAACATAATCCACCTAGGGTTTCCAACGGTCATTTTTTCCCTTCTAGAAATGATTTCTCCCCATGGAAAAGACGGCCAACAAACGACAGCTTGTGCTTGTCCATATTGTTTTGTCCATATTGTTTTAGAGATGGAAATATTATCTTGTGGTCAGTTCGATTAGGTCTTCATGTGACTGGGCTCTCTATATTTTTCTTCTCGTTCACAATCACAGTCGGAGGCTCCTAAGTCTATGCGGTTAAAACGATGGGAAGAGTGGTATTGTATCATCTATCCTTATGGCCAGCTAACATGTTTCTTGTCACCATGTATGCGTCGGTTCTGTGCCATTGAAACTACATAAACCCTAAGGTGACATTCAAACCTTGTAGAGTAGTTGTGTGAAACTCGTAAACCCTAAGAAGATTCTGCTCTGCTACTTCAAATCTTCAAATCTCGAATACTACTATTATAGGAGGATCTAGGACCTTAAATTAGCTGTACTCCTGAGATTCTCAGATGATTAGGTAGTGGCTACGATTCTAACAGATATAGCTTGCATTCTCAGCAGAAGGATACAATAGAGATTATGTTCACGTTGGGTACCCACGGGATTCAACAAGTCGCCCACCATATCTACATTATTGTCCTTCCAAATATTGTGTAAAAGAGTCTCCACCCACCTGAAGAAGGAATGTGAATGGTAACTGCAAGGAGAAAATTAGGGTATATTTGAAACTCGAAAACCACAAACCAATCACACTAGCTTCTCATGCTTACTTGTTGTTGCTCCACTGATAGGGCTTCAAAACTGGAATCATGATGCTTACTTGTTGTTGCTCCATTGATAGGGCTTCAAAACTGGAATCGTGATTGTGTTGATGTTTTTCCCCTATGAGAAAGAACTGGAATCGTGATTGTCAATGTTGATGTTTTTCCCCTATCAGGAAGAAGATGAAAAGACAAAAAAAAGTCAAAACTCTAATCTTGACTATCAATGGTTGATGTTTTTCCCTATCACGGACAAGGTGGAATGACAAAAAATTTCTCGGTCAATACATGAGAGTGGATTTGTTAGTATGATTGACATATCTTCTTGACTTTTGATGACCATCCCAAACAAGGAATCTACCCATAGTGTTCTTTACTCTTGCATATGTCTTTCATTTGAAACACTTATCTAAAGGATGATTTTGTTTTCTACAATGTTCACAAGGATGAATATCGTAGCATTGATCTTCAACATTGCTAACTCGCTAAAAATGTTGGCATATTTGAATCCTCTCTTGAATGTGAACTTTGTTGAAGTAATCCAACAATCTGATCTATTAGGTGTAATCTAGATTATGAAAGGTGGCATCATTTTCATATCCAAGACTAGTTATGTGCTTGTTACTTCTGATTTCTTCCCCTGATGTTGGAAAGAGGAAGCTGAAGTCTGTACTTGAATCTGGAGCTAGCTCACTAGGTTCTTGTTGTGTTGGTTGTTGATCTGAATCGAAAAAATCATATTCTTCATCATATTCAAATATAGGTTTATGAACAAGTACTAGTCCATAATTTTGTGGAATATTCTTTAGATCAAGTGCATCATGAAGAACTAGATTTTGAGTTTGTAGTAGCCCTACTTTGGATTTTGTAACTTTCAAGGAGGTCACAATAGAATGCAAACTAGTTTTTTCAATGGTGACTATATTATCCACAAAAGACAATATTAGAGTGTTCATATGACACCAAAGGGTGTGCTCAGGAAAAATTGGCAAGAATACTCAGAATACTACATAATGGAAAGTATAGAGGAACATTTTTGCACACAGAAGGAAAGAAAATGCTCAAGAAAATGCTATGGAAAAACTACCACAACCACAAGTTCATGCTCAAAGAGAACCACTATTGGACACATGTATAAAGATAAAGTGGGAAGTGCATTTTATTAATGGATATGATACACATATATACACATTTACATGACCTTTGGATTCTCTTCCAAGCTCTCTTGGACTCCTGACATCAGTTGCTTTATCTTAACTCTTCACATTACGTGGAGTTCATAACCCCAAGGATTATGTTTCAAACACACACACACACATATATATATGAAAATTGATGTATAGACCTTAAAAAAGTAAAGATATTACTTAGATTTTGTTATAATTTTATTTCGATGCCCAAAAAACATTACGAGAAGCATTACAAAATCACTATAGTTTTGATTATTTAAAAGGTGAGGAAGGTGGCACTTAAGAAGAAAGTGTTTTTCATCTTCAATATTCTTAGTATCACAAAAGTGACATATTCTTTCATGGCATGATATTTTGGGATATATCAACATTGAAAAGGATTAAATTGATTTAAATGTAATGTTTTTAATGATATAATATAAAAGAAATGATGCATGATATAAAATTGAATAATTTTAAAAAATGCATTAAAATTTTCCATAATTAGGTAGATATAAATTTAAGATTAATGCTCGATACCTATTTTGATAGATATAAATTTACGATCACTACTTCGTTGAGATGTATATTAGAAGCCATACGTACATGATATCAAAAGATGCATATGAAAAAATTAGTATGCCATTTCTATTATTATAAAGATTTTATGCACATGAAAACAATTCCTCCCTAACGTGTCTCATCATGAATTATGGGATTAATGTAACGTGTCTCATCATGAATTAGGGGAGGGAACTAAATTGCATAGGATGCATTTTTGTAATGTACCTATTAAACTTTTTGATTTTTTTTTTTAACATTGTGGACATTTCGTCAAACAGTTTGAACACAAGCATTCAAACAACTATTTATATGTGATTCTAATATTATTGATGACTTACGAATAAATACCAAT
Organism: Picea mariana; assembly: GCA_032191745.1. Classification (NCBI taxonomy): domain Eukaryota; kingdom Viridiplantae; phylum Streptophyta; class Pinopsida; order Pinales; family Pinaceae; genus Picea; species Picea mariana. Next base: position 5,771 of record JASDQU010405100.1, on the reverse strand, counting down.
GCCAAAGCTCAAAACATTTAGTGCATTTAATATTTATGGTAGTAGAAATACATTGGAAACCCCAACAACAGTACAATAGTAAATAAAGAGAAACCTAGTGTTATTTTTTCTCGTTGCATCTACAAATTGTTGAGATAACAAATCATTGAGATAAGTGGTTGTGTAGGTGACAATAATTTGCAACAATTCTCTAAAGAAATCGTCTAGAAAAATGCATGCACATTCATCCAGAAATGAGTGGAAGTCATGTAGATAACAACTTCTTATATGTGATCTTTCTAGCAAAAAACAAACTAGTTGATTTTGATTGAAGAACAGAGTGAACTTATTCAAGACTGAATATAGTAAACAAAGAGATAGGAAGCATAATAAAAATATTCAGTGAACAATATCTTTTATTAAATAAAGAACTTGCTTGAATGGTAGTAGCTATCTTTGAGAAGAGATGTGCCTGCTAGCGCATCTGTCTGAGCAGAATGGACTACAATGAGGCTCCATAGGCCCTTTTCATATTTATGTGGGCCTTATGGGTAATTTAGTGTAACTTGGTACCTCAACATCCTAGGGTCATAACTTTTGCATACGACCTTTGTTTTAGGCGCGTGATGGCATGTTGGAAAGGTATTTCAGAGAGATACACATTTCTCAGTCAGACTCTCACTCAGTCTATAGTCTGACTATGGCGATTAAAAATAAATTTGTTTAGAACCCCAAAATATCCCTGAAAATACAACAAGATGTGATGACATGAAAACATACAAAATAAGCCACTTGGATTAGGTGAGAGACCACCCATATCCCCCTAGAGAATGTGTGAGGCTTCAGACAACCCCAGAAGTGTAGAACTCATAATTATAAAATAGTACAAAAAGATGTGTTGAACAAAAATGGACACGAGGAGCCAGATGAAATAGCTGGGTGGCCACCAATATCCACCTAGATCAATCCTCCCCCCTTAGGAAACAATGGTCTCCATTGCATTGAGTTCCCCGTTAGGTGAGAAAAATTCTACTCGATTTAGCCCCGGGTGAGCCACTTGCCTTGGTGTAGAAGTTTCCCTACCTTGAAAACCCAATAAAGTTGTATCCGCTGTTGGTGAGTGCCCTTGACCTGTGTGTCCACAGTCTAATTGGTGGATTCTTGTTCCATGTAGACAGGTTTGATCTTTGTTGGTGTAAGTTGTTCGACAATATTAGAGGTGTCCAATAACAATGGAAAATATGGTAGAAGGAGATCCACATTGAATAATGGATGCAGACCAAGGAAGGGCGAAGTGTTGAGATCAAAAGCATTGCTACCCATAACCTTGCTGATAGTGTAAGGCCCATAATGAAGTGGGAGAAGCTTCCGATGGGACTCAGTTATATGTTCCTTCTACAAATGTAACCAGACTCTATCACCAACCTGAAACTAGTGTGGTACCCTGTGTTGATTATGGCGTTGCTTGTACTTAGCATTGGATTTTTGCAAAATCTCTTGGACCTATTGGAGGATGTGTTGAATCCGCTCAATGAATCTGGTGGCTTTGTCGATCGCATACTGATCATGAGAAGAGTCTCTCTGTGTGGTGGAAAGAGGAAGTGAAACCTCAATGGGTCCCAAAGGTTGGAATCCCAGACCCACCTAAAATGGGTATGGTTGGTGGAACTATGGAGAGTCATGGTGTAGATTTGTTGGACATATGGAAGACTCTCGTCCCATGTATGGGGATGCTTAGAATTGTACATGCGAAGGATGTGCACAATCATCCGATTGATGACCTCATTTTGGCCATCATTTTGGGGCTGGAAAGAAATGGATTTTGTGAGCTTCGTGTCCAATAGAGACCTGATAATCTACCAGAAGGTGCTGAGGAACCTGTTGTCTCGGTCAGAGATGACAATCTATGGTATCCCAAAGTGGACCCAAATTTGTTCGACGAAGAGCTTGGCATTCTCTGTCTCTCTAGAATTCTTCTTCGGGGCTATGAGGATGGCCATCTTCGAAAACCAATCAACGACCAAAAACATCCAGTCATTCTCGTGCTTGGTGGACGACAAACCAGACATGTAATCCATTGAGATGGATTCCCACAGCTTCTCAAGAATAGGAAGAGGGGTTTATAAGCCTTGCTTCTTAATGGTTTTCTTGGAAATGGTGTAGGAAGTGAAAGATCTAATATACTTTCTCACATAGTGTTGAATTTTTGGCCAATAAAAATGTTTCTGAAGAACAACCACAGTTTTCTCTACACCAAAATGTCTTCCCACCTAACTGTAGTGGGCTTCCCATATCAACTTTGCATGCTTTCTTGTAGGAACATAGAGATGTCTGGGGTGGCATAAGAGTCCGTCCTGAATGTGAAAATCAGTGACAGTGGAACCTATACCCAAGAGATGATATGTGGTGGCGAAGTCTGGATCTTGCTGATAAAGTTGGGGCCACTCCGATGCTTCATATCCATAGGACTGGAGCATAGTGGTGAGTACAACCACAAGAGGTCGACTGAGGCAGTCCACGACACGATTGGAGATACATGTCTTATACTTGATGTTGAGATGGAACTATTGTAGGTATGTGGACCACACTAGATGGCGGTCGTTCTTCAATTTCCCCTGTGTTTGTATGAACTACAAAGGCTTGTGATCAGTGTGTATGATCACCTCTTTCCCCAAGATGTAATCTTTCAATTGAGGAAAAGCTTCTACAATGGAATATATTTCCCTGTCATAGGTAGGGTATTTCCGGACAATATCAGAGAGTTTATCACTATGGTATGCCACACGATTCCATTTTTGAGTGAAAAATACACCCACAGTATATTCAAATGCATCACTCTCAATATCTAATGGATGTTGCAGATCGAGAAAGGAGAGTACTTGAGTTGAGCACAAGCGATGCTTCATATCATTGAATTCTCATTGCTGCTCATTCCCCCATATGAAATTGGCTCTACCACCACCCTTGGTCACCAAGCTAAGGGCCCATGCAATATGGGAGATGTTGGAAAATATTTAACAGACAGTGAATGGAAAATAATGGAAAATATTTAACAGACAATGAATGCTTGTCATTATTGGCAAGTACAACAATGAAGATGGCATGAGTACAGGAAGTTTGTAATAGACAGGCAATAGAAGATAAGTTCAGGAAGATCGAATGATCGAAGGCAACGCAACCAGGAAAACAGAAGATAAGATAAGGTTGATCGAATGATCAAAGGCAACGCAACCAGGAAAACAAAAGATAAGTTCAGGTTGATCGAATGATCGAAGGCCTGTAAAGCTTGAGAAGCATTTATGATCGATCGAAGGCTCGTAAATCTTGAGAAGCATTTCTGATCGATCAAAGGCTCATAAATCTTGAGAAGCATTTCTGATCATTGGATCCATTCAAAATTCCTGAAAGAACGAGGGTCGTCAGATCTGAATGTAGACAAGAAGAGATTGTTGAAGAGGAGGATAGATCTCAGGCATTAGATCCAAGCACAGGGTCCAACTATCGTTGGATCAAGAAGAACCCACACGTCCTTTAAGGTACAAGGAGAAGCAGGCGTAATTGCGATATGAAAAATCGCAACTTAATCTGAGCCATCAGATCAAGGTTGAATCTGGACCGTTGATTCCAATCCATGTCGGAGTTTCGAGGATCACGTGTTGGAGATCTCAAAGAAACAATGCAACAAGAATGCCAATTTCGCGATATGAAAAATCGCGATTAAATCGCAGCCATTGAATCAAGATCAAATCTAGACCACTGATTCCAGTCCATGTCGGAGTTTCGGGGATCGAGAGTTGGAGATGTCAAGTAATATCATCCACAGGAATCCCGATTTTGCGATATGAAAAATCGCAACTTAATCACAGCCGTTGAATCAAGATGTGATTCAGACCGTTGATACAACTCCATTACAGAGTTTCATGGATCAGGACTTTGAAGTGATAAAAACAATAAACGTAAAGAGTGTCGAAATCGCGATGTGTGATATCCCGACTCAATCTGAGCCGTCAGATCAAGTGTTGATCAGGACCGTTGATCCCTCGTTATTTCGGGGTTTCGAGGATCGTGACTTGGAGAGTCGAGATGCCTCATCTCCAGACTCACGAAATATGAAATCGTGAAAGCGCCTTATGCATAAGGTTGTGGTCACAACCCATGGTCATGAGAAGGGAAGGAGTCAATCCAAATAAGCTCCATTTTGGGGTTTCAGAGATCGCAACTTGGAGATTCGATATGCCTCATCTCCAGATTCACGAAACGCGAATTCGTGAAAATCACTTTAAGCATAAGCGCTTGGTCATGAACATGGTCATATTGGGGAAGGAGCTAGTGCATAAACGTTCTGTATCAAAACTTCGGAGATCGTGAAATGAAGTGTCGAGACACTCAGCATAGGATTGTCGAAATGCCGAAACCTGATTTAAAGGAAATGTCAATAAAGTTCATCCAATGGAGTAGATAAATTGGAATATGATCAGAAGGTTATTGTTCTCTCTCAGAGTTAACTACCCAGTTACGAATCTGTTAGAAAAATGGACTCATGATTTCAAATGAGTTAGCGTTTCAGTTAGCCTTTCAGTTGCTCGGACAATTGTCTTTCTTTTGTTGAAGGAAATACGAAGTGCAACCGCCATGGATACGTGTATAAAAGAAAATGAGACAGACTGTGGAGGGTTGGTTGTTCTATATGAGAAAATAATGAAACTGTAAGAAAAGGAAAATGAGAGGATGCGTAGGATGAGATTGAGCATATGTGCAGTGTGAGATGAAACGCGGAGCAGAATAATAGAACAAGTTGAAGAAGAGCAGAATGACAGAACAAGTTGATGCAGAGCAGACCTGCTAAACAGAGAGAGGAAGAAATGAATTGCAGAACAATTAGAAGATGACCAGATGTACAGAACAAAGAAATATTGGTAAGAATTGATGTATCTATGTAGTTGAATTTTTGTATGTTCATTTATGTTGTAGGGAGGTTGGGAGGTGTTGTTGTCCTTAGAGGTTCAAGTGGGAGCTTGAACACAGGAAGTTGTAGCTTCCATCTGGTTGCAGCCAGAGAAACCAGGGTGGTAGGGTGGTGCAAGGGAGAACAAGTGTTCTCTGTTATACAGGTTGGAGCCTATGTAACTGGAAGTTGGTTCTTCCATCCAGTTGGTGCTGGAACATATAGGGAGTTGGTGCTTCCTTCGAGTGGGTGCTAGAGAAACTAGGGAGTTGGTGATTCCTTCTAGTGGGTGCTAGAGAAACCAGAGAGTTGGTGCTCTCAAACAAGTTACAACTTGTAAAACAGAGGTAGCAGCCTCACATTGATTTGGTGTTCAATTAAAGATGATTTACAGAACTTAAAAGACTGCATATCATTTCGAAGAAGAAGAGGTTTTCTCCCTTTATGGGTTTCCTCGTGAAAATCTATCTCTATGTATACCTTATGTGTGACTGTTGCTTTTTACTTTTACTGTCCATATGTTGTATAATGTTGATGATCACTTGAAGAAAGATTAAGAATATTTTAATAGACTTAAAATTGTTTAAGCTCAAAGACAACAGATTCACCCCCCCCTCTCAGTTGTATTAGTAATTTCAACAATTGGTATCAGAGCCAGTTCCTTTTATTCAAAGGTAGATTTGTAAGCTTAAACATGACAAGTCATGAATGGACTTCAGCCTCTAAGCCCCCTCTGTTTGATGTAACAAATTCTATCTTCTGGAAGATTATAATGAGAACATACTTAATGGCCTTGGGTGTTGATGTTTGGGATGTAGTAGAGACTGGATATACAAAGCCTATTGTG
>JASDQU010405099.1:0-10762 GCA_032191745.1 Picea mariana | reverse complement strand
CATCCAAAGGATGCGTGGCGCGAGATCCAATCACGTCGGCTTCTCGGCAGTCACGAGTTCAAAGGGTGAAGGTTTTATGTCATTGTACATTTCAAAACCCCGAACCCCGAAGCGCCGAAAGCGCCCAAAGGTGGGCCCACAATATTGAGGAGCAGTCTCGACCATCCATCTAAAGGGGACATGTGGTGCACGATTAGGCTCCCCGCCTTTTCGCCCATCGCGATTTCAAAGCACAAAGAGAAGCTCCCTCATACCCCCGATGTGCGAAGTGGCGAGAGCGTCCAGGACCTGGGGCCCATAACATCATCGGGAGAGTTCAGAACCATCAGATCTAGAGGGACGTGTGGCGCCAGATTAAGCCATCTCAGCATTTCACTCATCATAATTTCAAGGAACAGAGATCATCCCCTTCCTATTCACGAACGCCGAAAGCGCCTTTGAAAGTAAACACATGGTCACAACTCGTGGTCACCTGGGAAATAAAAGAGCTGTGCAAAGGGGGCCAAAGGCATCGGGTCCAGTCGTCGAAAGGTTCATCGCATTCTCCGAGTGCCATTTGATCCGACCTCAAGCCCGATTTTCACTTGAAGTAAATGAAGGTAGGAAACAGTGGTTGAAACCTATCTTCATGCATTAAGTGCAAGATATGGAGAGCCTGACCAACGGTCTGCTCGAGGGGGTCCTATTTACCAATTTTTCCAAAGAAACAATGCCGAAGTCCTCAACTAGACAGAGAAGTCTACACACACTAGTTCAGTGCTTAATGGCTCAGCTACCCTCCTTGTAGGAGCCACGCGCAATTAAGATGGCGCCTGAAGAAAGATATCAGTAAGAGTTTGACTGAAGTGACACCAAGCCTTGGGGGACTGGGCACGCCTCTGTGAGGTGAATTTTCCTGAGTATATGGACTTAGTCCTTGTATTTTGTAATCTATCGATGGTAGAGAAAAGCTCCCCATTGTAAATTTTTAGCACAGACTCTAGTTCTCTGGTTATGTATTGGTATGTAAGATTTCTTGTTTAATGACAGACAGTCTTCTCACTCCATCTGGTTTTCATCTCATACTGAGAGAGTTCGTTATCGACTGATTCGTGCGAATAATTGCAATTGTGTTATGATAGAGGATTTATCGTTGCATTGTTGTATTCTCTAGTTTTCTGCAGTTGAATGTAAGAAGATCTTGTGTTTAGATGTTTTCCCCTACAGTCTGTTAGGAACCTGATGTTAACAACATACCTCTTCTTTTCTCTTATACAAGTCTTCCCCCTACTCACCTTTACTACAACTTAGTGTCTAAAGTTTATCTAAGACCTCACTTGCCTATGCATGCCTAGCCTAGCTCTGGAGTTAGAACCACATTGTGTTGATTTAACTTTCATTTGATCACCCTATCAAACAAATCATGACATAAACTGATGGGCGTTGGGCTCTGCTCCTGCTGCAATCTAGGGGTGACTTCCATCGCCAACATTTCTGGCGCCGTTGCCAGGGACGAAGTCGAAAATTTTCCCCGGTATTGAACGACATTGAACCTCTAATTCTAAAGGTGCATCGGGTATCAGAGCCTTTGAAGATTGCTACTGTGCACCTGGCAACTCCATTGTTGCGACTCCACTGTGGTGAACCTGTTGTGTTAATTGTGGCTTTCAGAGGTAGACACACGCGGTCTCATCCATAGCTGCCTCTAGCTACACTTGAAACTGATCCAGAGGTAGTTCTCAAGAAAGGAAAGGCCCCTGAACAAGAAGCTTCCACCGCTGAACCAGGTAATCCTCCATCTCCTCCTGTAGGAACTCCATTTTCTCCTCCTCAGTTTCTTAATAGACCTCTTTTTGATGTTTCCCATTTCTTAAATTTTGGGAGTGTTCCTGTTGAGTTTTCCCCTCCTAGTCTGGGATTGGAGGGAGAAATCCTTGTCACTCCCCTCTCCCTTGAAGTTATACCTTGGTGTAGACCCAGGACTACAAAAGATCTCCCCACTCCTATCTTTACTACTCCTCCTCTTGTTACTGTTACTACTCCTATGCAAAGAGGAGCACCTTATGACTTGAGCTCGTTATCCTTCTCCTTAAATCCCCTCTTGTTTCCCACTCCACTTCGAGACTCATTCCTAGTAGCCCCTTCGCGAACTCCTTCTCCTCCAAGTTCTCCTCCACCTAATATTCCTATGGCTGGTGATAATCGCCCTCTAAATAGGATGGATGCCATATTCACTACCAGATACACTCCCTTAATCCTACCTCATCCTATGAATCTCCTCCCAGCTGAAGATTACTTGAAGTATATTCCCAAGTTCACTGGGGAAGGGGACATAACTACGGAAGAGCACCTGGATGCTTTCTACAGTTATCACCCGAGCCTATCATGACCTCTATTCCTTTGACTCCAGGAAATTTCAATGTCTCAGGGTTATCAAAGACCTGGTCGTGACCTTGTTTCAGTTACCCATGAAAAGCATGGTCATGGATATTGTAGTGGCTGATGTCCCGCCCAAGTTTGGCATGTTGTTATCAGGATCTTAGATAAAAAGACTGGGGGGAACTTTGCAGATGGACCTCACATATGCTACTATCCCAGTATTTGGAGGAGAACATAGGAGGCTATATAGGGAAGCCCAACTGGCCTATATAATCAGTGATGAAGCCAACCCTACCAACCATCCCATTTTTTCCTTGGACACTAATTTAGGTTCCATTTTACTTCAACTCACTCATTCTCCCGAGCCCCCTATTAAACTCAGAAAGCAGCCCACCACTCCTCATGAATTTCCTTCCTCCAACACCCCCATATGGAAAATGTTTTTTGATGGAGCCTGCTCCAAGGAAGGCGTTGGTGCTGGGGTAATTTTTGTATCACCTGCTCAAGAAACCATATCTCTGTCATACAGGCTAGAATTTGAAACCACCAACAATGTGACAGAGTATGAAGCCCTTGTTCTGGGTATGAGGGCTGCAAAAGAAATGGGAATTAAAGAGATAGAAATATTTGGAGATGCTGAGTTGATCATATAGCATGTCATAAATGCCTACCGTGCTAATAATCCCCAACTTGGAAATTACAGAAATGAGGTATGGGACCTGATTGATAGTTTCTTCTTGGACTTTAACATTTCTTTCATTCCAAGGGGGGAAAATACTTCAACCGATTCGTTAGCTGTCTGAGCTAGTCTGCTCAAAGTTCCTCTGCTGCCTATGGTCAAATCTGATGTTGAAATAAAATATAGGCCCTCTGTACTGGACAATGTCAAGCATTGGAAGGTATTCGAAGATGATCTGGAAATCAAAAAATTTCTCCAATCTGTTGATGAATTTTCTGCGTTGCACATTGATCAAGATCCCGACACAAAAGGTGACCCTCACCCTGAGGTGTTTTTAAATAAAATTGCTAACCACCAGATTATTCAGGTACCTAGCAATCACATTCCGAGGGGACTTATTCCTTTAGAAAGATTGTTTGATGGAAATGATGTGGCAGTAAAGGGTAGAGTTTTAGATGAAGGTGCTGACACAGCCAAGTGAAACAATTACACACCAGAGGATCCTAAGTTTGTCAAGCTGTCAAGGATTTTGACCACAGAGCAGAGGGACAAATATATTGAGTTGTTGAAAGAATTTGCTGATGTGTTTGCATGGACCTACGAAGACCTCAAGACATATGACACATCTGTCATTGAACACAAGATCCCACTAAAGGAAGGGGCTAAACCATTCAAGCAGAAGCTAAGATAGATAAATCCCATGTTGCTTCCTGTCATGGAGAAAGAAATGAAGAAGCTGTTAGAAGCCCAGATCATCGTCCCCTTGAGATATTTTGAATGGGTGACCAATTTGGTTCCAGTAATAAAGAAAAGTGGAGAAATTAGGCTTTGTGTCGATTTCAGGAACCTGAATAGGAGCTCAAAGAAAGACAATTATCCCCCACCCAACATGGAACACATATTGTAGAGGGTAACCAGTGCATCTAGGATTTCCATGATCGACGGTTTTTCTGGGCATAATCAGATATCGGTCATGCGTGAAGACAGAGAAAAAACAATCTTTACCACTCCTTGGGGCACATTCATGTATGCCAAAATGCCTTTTGGGTTGATGAATGTAGGAGCCACATTTCAGCGAGCCATGGACATAGCCTTCATCGGGGAGAAACATAATTTTGTGGTGATCTATCTAGATGACATCACAGTCTTCTCAAGGTCTGACAAAGAGCACTGTTGTCACCTGAGAAAAGTTTTTTCGAAGTATCGGAGGTTTGGCCTTCCTCTAAATCAAAAGAATCCTTGTTTTCTATGGAGGAGGGGAAGCTATTAGGCCATATAGTATCAGCAGAAGGATTGAGGATTGATCCTAGCAGAGTGGAGTCAATTTGGACCCTGTCACTTCCCAGATCTAAGAAGGAAGTTTAGGCCTTTCTGGGAAAGATTAATTTTCTGAGGAGATTCGTCTCGAATTTTGCTGAGTTTATGAAGCACATCACAGCCATGCTCAAGAAGGGAAATGAAGTGAAATGGACCGTTGAACCCAGGGAATCTTTTGTCCAAATAAAAAGGTCATTGACTGAGGCACCTGTGCTGATCAGTCCTGACTATTCCAAAGATTTCCTAATCTTCTCTTTTGCTTCTTTTGATACAGTAGCAGCGGTCTTGTTGCAAAAAACTAAGGAAGGGTGAGAGAAACCCATTGCCTTCTTCAACAAGGCATTAAGAGATGCAGAGGTCAGATATGAAATCATGGAGAAGTAGGCCTATGCCTTAGTGAAAGCTCTTAAATATTTCAGAGTCTATGTCTTGCACTCAAAAGTGACCACATACGTTCCTTCAGCCTCTGTGAAGGACATCCTTGTGCAACCCAAGATTGATGGGAAGAGGAGTAAATGGATAGCCAAGATCCTGAAATTTGACTTGGAAATAAGGCCTACTAGATTGATAAAGGGTCAAGGCTTGGCCAAGCTGTTGGCTGAAGCTAACCGCAAATCTTTGGGGGTGGATTTCATCAATGCATGATCAGAAAATCAACAGAATCAGTTGTCCGACATAGGTCCTCAAACATAACCCCTGTTGGTTAGATGTCCTTGGTATAAGGATGTCATATATTTTCTGTAGGAGTTGCAGCCTCCAGAGGACCTGCAAAGAAACAAAGCAAGAGCTCAGAAGCTCAAGGCAATCAGGTATTGCCTTATCGATCTAATTTTATATTTGAAAGACCCCCTGGGAGTGCTTTTAAAATGCATGGATCCACAAGAGGCCGACAAGATCGTGGATGAGTTTCATAGCAGCCTATGCAGAGGGCATCATTTCTGGAAGACCACAGCTCCAAAAATTATTAGAGTTGGGTACTACTAGCCCACCTTGTTCACTGATGTCCATAGAGGAGTTAGAGCCTGTATCACATGCCAAAGATTTTCAGGAAAGCAGCAACTCAAGTCCTTGCCTTTAAAGCCTGTAGTTATTTCGGGACCTTTCCAGCAATGGGGCCTAGATTTTATTGGAGAAATCCACTCTGCCTCCAGTGGGAAGCACAGATGGATCCTGACTACCACATATTTCTTTACTAAGTGGATTGAAGCTATCCCTACCAAGAGTACTTCCCACAAGGTAATTATTGGATTCCTGGAAGACCTCATCGTAAGGTTTGGCTGCCCAAAAAATATTGTTACTGATAACGTAGCCTCTTTCAAGGCTGATTCATTAGTCAAGTTCTGTGAACAATTTGGGATCAATCTGATTCACTCCACCCCATACTATCCCCAAGGTAATGGCCTAGCAAAGTCCTCCAACAAAAGCCTGATAAGAATCATCAAAAGAATATTGGAGGACAACAAAAGGGCTTGGAATTTGAGGTTGAAGTTTTCTCTATGGGCCAATCAGGTGACCACAAAGAGATCTATAGGCATCTCCCCTTTCCAGTTAGTTTACGGAGAAGAATTTGTTTTCCCTTCCTAGCTGGCCATTCCCATAGCGAAATTCTTCCAGGATTATCAAGAAGAACCCAATGATATGATCCAAAGAATTCATCAGCTGATAGAAGTCCAGCAGGCCAGAGAGCAGGTAATGATCAGAATTTAGGACCATTAGCAGAGGATCAAGTAGTTGTTTGATAAGAAAGCCAAGAAGGAGGAGTTCCAGATAGGAGACCTGGTACTAAAATGGGATGCTCCTAAGAAAGACAAGGGCAAGCACAACAAATTTGAATCACTATGGGTTGGGCCTTTCAAAATCTCTGAAGTCTTCTCAGATAACACATATCGGCTACAGGATTTGGAGGGTGAAGAAGTTTTCAACAGCCCAGTAAATGGGCATTTTTTTAAAAAATGTTTTGTCTGAGCCTTCGGTGGCTCCTATGTTTTGTAAATATTGTCCTTTTAGTTCTTTGTGTGTTTACTTTTATTGTTTCAGCTTAGTAAATGACTCCATAACCCAACAACAAGGCACTGGAGCTGCGAAATGAGTCCTTAGAGAATCATAGGGACGAATCTATCCCCCATGGAGCCTAATGTTAGTAACATTTATTGTCCAAAGCACAAGAGTATTCAAGTCTGCAAGTCGCAGGAGAAGCGCCCGAGCGTGGCACAGGAAAAGCTTGTTTCAAACTTCCAAGCGAGTAGGCGAGCGAAATTATATTGACGATGGTCCAGATTCGTCCATAGGTGCAGATTGGCGACTGACGGGAAATCGCAGATAGCAGAGTTGCACCGTGATTAGCGCGGATAGATCGCGCCAGTATTATATGCAGGGAAGAATAACAGTCATCCATCCAAATGACACATGGCGCGAGATCCATTCGCGTTGGCTTCTTGGCAGTCGCGAGTTCAAAAGGTGAAGGTTTTATGTCGTTGTACATTTCAAAACCCCAAACCCTGAAGCGCTGAAAGCGCCCAAAGGTGGGCCCACAATATTGAGGAGCAGTCTCGACTATCCATCTAAAGGGGACACCTGGTGCATGATTAGGCTCCCCACCTTTTCACCCATTGCGATTTCAAGGCGCAAGGAGCAGCTCCCTCATACCCCCGATGTGTGAAGTGATGAAAGTGTCCAGGACCTGGGGCCCACAGTATCGTCGAGAGAGTTCAGAACCCTCAGATCTTGAGGGATGCGTGGCGCCAGATTAAGCCGTCTCGGCGTTTCACTCATTGCGATTTCAAAGAACAGGGATCAACCCCTTCCTATTCACGAATACCGAAAGCGACTTTGAAAGTAAACACAGTGTCACAACCCATGGTCACCTGGGAAATAAAAGAGCCGCACAAAGGGGGCCAAAGGCATTGGGTCCAGTCGCTGAAAGGTTCATCACATTCTTTGGGTGCCATTTGATCCAACCTCAAGCCTGGTTTTCGCTTGAAGTAAATGAAGGTAGGAAAGAGTGGTTGAAACCTCTCTTCATGCATTAAGTGCAAGATATGGAGAGCCTGGCCAACGGTCTTCTCGAGGGGGTCCGGTGTACCAATTTTTCCAAAGAAACCATGCCGAAGTCCTCGACTAGACAGAGAAGTATGCACATGCTAGCTCAGTGCTTAATGACTCAGCTACCCTCCTTGCAGGAGCCACGCGTAGTTAATATGGCGCCTGAAGAAAGATATCAGTATGAGTTTGACTGAAGTGACACCAAGCCTTGGGGGACTGGGCACGCCTCTGTGAGGTGAATTTTCCTGAGTATATAGACTCAGTCCTTGTATTTTGTAATCTATCAATGGTAGAGCAAAGCTCCCGATTGTAAAGTTTTAGCACAGACTCTTGTTCTCTGGTTATGTATTGGTATGTAATATTTCTTGTTTAATGATAGACAGTCTTCTCACTCCATCTGGTTTTCATCTCATGCTGAGAGAGTTTGTGATCGACTGATTCGTGTGAATAATTGCAATTGTGTTATGATAGAGGATTTATCGTTGCATTGTTGTATTCTCCAGTTTTCTACAGTTGAATGTAAGAAGATCTTGTGTTTAGATGTTTTCCCCTACAGTCTGTTAGGAACCTGATGTTAACAATAGACCTCTACTTTTCTCTTATACAAGTCTTCCCCCTACTCACCTTTACTACAACTTACTGTCTGATGTTTATCTAAGACCTCACTTGCCTATGCATGCCTGGCCTAGCTCTAGAGTTAGAACCACATTGTGTTGAGTTAACTTCCATTCGATCACCCTATCAAACAAATCATGACATAAACTGATGGGTGTCGGGCTCTGCTCCTGCTGCAATCCAGGGGTGACTTTCGTCACCAACAGATGGAACAACCCGAAAAAACTGTCTCTGAATATGGGATAATATTTTAGACCATGGTATCCTCAAAATATCAAAATACATTATTAAAATAAATTAAAGTGAATATTAAAATTATTATTATTATTTTAATTTTATAAACTTGTAGTTAAATTAGAAATGATAGTTATTATAATTTTAAATATTTTATAAATTTTATTTTTTTTAATATTATATTTAATAAAACATACTTATTAAATATTTATTATTTAATTATATTAAAAAAAATATTTTTCTAAATTAATATAATAAAAATACAACTTTTATATTATTTATTTTGATTTTTTTTTAAAAATAGAAGAAATAAAAGTAAAATTGTTAAAACTATTTACTCATCATTACTCTTTACATCCATATTCTATAAACTTTTATCCTTATACATATATATTCTATAAAAAAAATTGATTTATAGTAAGAATAATTTGATATAATAATTTTTTTCTAACATATATATATAGATTAGATTGAAAACTTTATTGAATCAAATTAATAAAGAAAAGATAAAATGTAAAATGAGTTAATAAAAAAATAAATAAAGATGGGTTATATTTTTCATTGATTTTTCAAATTTATATAAACTTGAAGTTATTTTTAATTTTTGTTTTATAAGTTTTGTTTGTATGATGGGAGAATTGATCAAAGGAAGGGGTAGCGTTAAGGGTTGTCTTTTCTTTCATGTAGTTCCCATGTGTTGAGGATAATGGAAGATCTAGTGTAGATTGGACTAAGATATAGGAGGGAAATGGGGCATAGGAGTAGGCATTTAATTTTTTTTTCATGACAATAAAGGGATTAGAAATTTGTGCGCTCTAGGATCTACTTTTGCATGATGGCTCCAAGAGGGTTAAGTCTGGAAAAGGGGTAGTGTATGGCCTTCATAGTCCCGAGTCTTTGGTGTATGTTTAATGGTGCATTCTAATAACACATTGGGATTTTGGTTTTGATTATATTTGTTTTGTTCTCATGGCTCACCATGGACGATGTTGGAGATATTCTCATGGCCTTCAAATGGGTGACAAAAGATGTTTTTCAAGCTATAGAGTTTTATCATTAGTTTTTTCCATTCGATGATAAAGCAACCATGTCATCTCTAGAAGAAGAAGTGAGGTTTGTCTAGTCTTATGTGTAGGACCATGAGGTTGAAAAACAAGTGGGTGGTATTATTATACCATTCCCTACCTCGGATACACTAAAACAAGGAATTCTAAATTCTAGAGAACTCTCGAACTCTAATGGCATACCAATACTATGGTTTCATTGGGAATGCTTCCAAGTGACCAGGATTTCAGGAAGCTCAAGCAATTGATGGAGACACTCGACGAGTAGAACAAATTTCTCATGAGGATGGTCTCTAATTGGTTGGTCGGGCGTCATGGTGGATCCTTCCCACTTCCTTTTGTTGGTCGTCTACATACCAGGTCTTCTTTAGTTATGTGACCTACTATGACAAATTCCATCCCAGTGGTTTCTTAAGTATCCCCTTCTAATGGTGGATAAGCTATAAGCTCTATGGTTTTCATGGTTGATAGACTGCTAGTTATCAAGGCATTTTAGTTTTCTCAGTTGTTCGAGAACATTTTAGGTGTTAAGTTGAACTTTAAATTTTGTGCTAGCTTCTCACTTTATGAAGACATGCAATCATGGTTCATTTTGGTTTTGCTTGTTAATCTGTATATATTTTTGTAACTAGAGTTAATATTTGAATAAAAAACTTCTTTTTTTATATAATAAATAATAATTTATAATTAGTTAAAAAAAGTTTTTGTTTTGAAATTTAGATTTAACATTTTATTTTATAATAAAATATAATCTCATTAATTAGAAAATGATTTTTTTTCAAATTTATATTATGATAACTTAAATGTATTGATTTTTTTTATTATAACTAATGACTCTTTATTTCTATAATTAGAAAATGATTTTTTTCAAATTTATATTATGATAACTTAAATGTATTAGTTTTTTCTATCATTCAACTGTGGACCATCTTGTTACCTTTAGGGTCATTGCAGAGGAATTCCACAATACTAAAACCAATCTTTTTTGTTGTTCTGTTGACTTTAGAAAAGCTTTTGACATGGTTCCTAGGAAAAACCTTTGTAATAGGTTGGAAGAGATAAAATTGTCTCTCTAGTTGAGGGCTGCTGCAATAAGGATGTATGGGAACGTTATTGATAAGTTTAAAAACACTAAGGTCTGGTAAAAAGAGATTAGCTGCAATATCGAAGTCAAACAAGGTTGTCCCTTGTCCCCTACCCTTTTTGGCATATACATTGATAAGTTAGAAGAATGCTTGGAAAAAACAGGTTGTGTCGGCCCTACTCTCACTGGTATAGTCATCAATCTTCTTCTTTATGCCGATGATATCATTCTTATGGCAAGGAGTCCCCATGATCTTGAAAACCAACTAAGAATCCTCAATGATTTTTGCTCCAATATGGGTATGACTGTTAATACTGATAAGACTAAGGTCATGATTATTAAATCCAATAAGATCCCTTATGATACCTT
>JASDQU010405098.1:0-10722 GCA_032191745.1 Picea mariana | reverse complement strand
AAGAAATTTCATCAAGTATAAACTAATGGAATCTCAAAATTACTTTCTAGGGCACAACCACTTTCTTTGACATAGTTGTGGAAGTTGACATAAGATTAAGTTTTGTCGTGGTCAAGGGAAAGCATATTTGGTGATGTAGGTCAATTTTGTTTTTCTATAGCAGTTTTCATTTTGAATGTCATTTCTTTCTTGTTAGGAAAGTTTCAGAATCCTTGAAACACAAATTTTACTCAATAACTACAGTTCCATGAATGTCTCATAAAACTAAGATTTGAAAACCCATTTTACATCGAGTAAATAAGGCATGTTTTGCATATGAACCTCTCATAACGTTAATGGACAATGGTGGCATATTTGAAAACTCATTTTACCTAAAGTAAATAAGGCATGTTTTGTATATGAACCTCTTATAACGTTAATGGATAATGGTGGCATATTCAAGATGGAATGTTGGGGCTTATCATTTAGTTGGTTTTTCTTGGCCTTTTGTATCGATTCAAGATGGAATGTTGAGGCTTATCATTTAATAGGTTTTTTTTTTGGCCTTTTGTATTGATAGCACCTCATGTTTGGGATCTTAAATGTGTTGGATATAAGTTATTGTTTGGTTTTTCTTGGCCTTTTGTATCGATTCAAGATGGAATGTTGAGGCTTATCATTTAAGAAGTTTTTTTTGGCCTTTTGTATTGATAGCACCTCATGTTTGGGATCTTAAATGTGTTGGATATAAGTTATTGTTTGGAGTAGTAGGATGTGGTGAGTGACATTGGGGTTGCATCCTTTTTATGTGGCTTAATCTTTACATAAGCATATCTCTATACTCTACTTTTTTTTTTTGTTTTGTCCACCGTGATATTGTAAAGACCATTCTTATATCTCCTTTCACTTTTTATTTGGATATTAATTATTGTTCAAAATATTTATTTATATATTTTTGTTTGTGTTTATGGTTTAATTTTGTTATAGTATTTTTGCTAAAAATTATTTATTTATATACTTTAGTTTATGTTAATGGTTAAATTTTGTTAAAGTATTTTTGTTTTTTGAAAAGGGCAACATGGATATGGCTTTTTACATTAAAAACCAGTCATTTGTGTAGAATGTGATGCAAAGATAATTGTTAATTCCTTGTGAATGTCACATCAACCCAAAGTTACAACTCAAATGGTTTATTACAAGATGTTCAATTTTTATTTAATCCATGTTGAGTTTCAAAGTAAAGTTGCAATAAAAAAGATTATAAACCATTGGAATAGAATCCACATATTTTTTTATTATAGTATTGATTTGTGTTGTACCAAAATTAATGTAAAAGTAAATGACTAAAACACTTGGAAATCCAAAATTATATCATTGTTTACACCTTACTAGTCCCTGCCCTTTGCGTTGGAGACTATTGTAATTGGTTCTTTGATGTTTCAATTACTTTTTCACATAGTTGAAAGCATTTTAATCCAAAGTTTTACCAAATGTTGATAACTCTTTTAAGATGGTTTGTTTTTTAACCTAAGTTCAGACTAAGTTCAAGTTTTGATGTTTTATTATTCTTTCAATTTTATCTTAAGTTCATATTTGACATTTTATTTGGCCTCTTCCCTAGGCCGAGGAAAATATATTGTCTTATTTACTAAGGTTTGGATCATCATATTTCTGAAGTTTCTTAAGCTTTTTGACATTAAACGAAAAAAACCAATTAATCTTGGAGGTGGGTATGACATTAGTTTGTTAGCATATAATGTTATGTCTGCCATATAACATTAACCATGGTTCACCACCTTAATTGACACTCGTGCTTTAATCGATTGGCAAAGCAGCTTTAATCGATTGACACCATAGTAGTTATTGACATGCACCACAATCTCCTCCTCCTCATGTTGCTATAAATAATAATATCCAGGTATCTTCATCTCCATCTTCTCCTTATCCTAATGTTGGGATGCTTATTTTCCCTGCATCTTCTCTGGAAACACTTTCCCTAGTATCAGGAATTCTTTGTTATTCTGTACTCAGAGCTAATCCATGAGAGCGTTATTATGTGCTCCTACTACTAATCCCTGAGACTGCTAATCCATGATAGCATTATTCCATGCTCCTGCTAATCCCAAAGACTATGAGAATTCTCTCGCTATTCCATATTCCTCCTAAGAAATGAGAGGAATCTTCCTCCTAAACCATGAGAGGATGAAATCGCTATTAGCACCTGCCAGTGAACCAACAGAAGCAAAAAGACAAAATTTAAGAGCCTTGTCTTTGGTAATACTCTTCAATAAATTCAAGTATAGTTATTTTATTTGTTTTTGTGTATGTGTGTGTTATGTCAAGAATCATGATCCATCAACCTTTTTGCACAAATACTACAGTTTCTATTAATTTTTAGTTTATAGTTATTTTCATTTTCCATACTGTAATTGTAAAAATGACAGGATTTTGTTATTCAAGATTCATACTAATTGTAATATCGCCAAGGACGAGCCCTGTTGTAATCATGTTTATGAATTGTAAATCATGTTTTATAGGCTGGTGAGCTAAGTTAATATATGATGGTAAGGCTTATGGGTTTATTAGGCTGGAGAGCCTAAGTGTTAAAGCTAGGAGCCTGTTTTTGTATATGTAATTATGTAGAACGTTAATAAAAATATGAACACCACTCCATGCAGACCGACCACGAAGAATGAGTGATGGGGGGCTAAGATTCCATAGAGTGGGTAAGGGAATGGGAGCTGAAAGGTGGAAAGAAAGGCTAAGTGTTGAGCCTAGGGGCTTAAGTCCTTGGGAATAATATTTTAATATTATTCGAAAATCCATGTGAAATATATGTTTTGTCCTAAGTCCCTGGAGAGGAACGCATACTGATGGAGGGCATGCAGCTTCATGGGCGACATGTGTCAGCCCAGGCACATGCAGTTCAAACCTGCAAAAGTTAGTCGGGGGGGTTCGTTCATCATTCTGTCATTCTCCTCCTAAGTTCATGGGGGATTTGGGGCATCTGAACCATTTCACCTATGCATCTTCCTTAGCATACCTGCACACAGTGAAAGAAACCCTCATGGGAAGATTGGTTTCTATCCATTTTCCATTCTCCATGAATTCTGTTGAGCTTTGGGATCAACCTTTGCATAACCTCACGCATCTCTGAAAACAGAAAACCGTGAAACCAACCTATGTTGTTTTATTGTGAAGATGAACATCTTGGATATGGCCTAAACCATGTTGTGTCTTAGTGTGGTCTGTTACTATTTTTGGATGTCCATACCCAAATTCTTGTTGCTGTTGTCACCCGTGAGTTAACCGAATTGTTATTGTTGTTGTTGTTAGCCTCACCTTACAGGAATTGAAGTGGAAGTTGGTGGAAGAGTTGGGTGGTTAGGCCCATGGTTGAAGATGTAGGCTATCAGGCATGTGAGCAGCTCTTTCCCAGGTGAAGGGTCTACTGGGAAGTGGTTTTCTCCCAGAGAGAGTCCAACACCAGCCACGGAGCTCTAAGACTTCCTGATCTGGCCTATTGCCGAGGCCCAGAGAGGGAGGTGAAGCACTGATGGACTTTGCTTGTGAAGGTGTATACTCCCAGGAGGAACAAACATGTGGGGAATGAGAGTCCGTGAGTAGTGGGCGTAAGAAGTCATCCTAGGAATAATCCTTTTGGTTATTTTGTGCAGTTTTCTCTGTAACCTCAGCCTAGTTTAGGATTCCCTTACCTTGGGTGGATCTTGGTCCCAACTCGGGGGTGACCCACTGCTGAGTGTGATGAGCAGCATGGTCTAAGGCTGGGAGGTTCATGGAAGGCCTGCATGTGGTTGGTGGAATTACCCCAGTAATAAAAGATAAGTGTTAATTTTGTACTTAATTTATAAGTATATGCATGTTTGTGATTCTTGCAATATTATCATGTATTTCGTTGTAATCATGAATTACTGTTAATCCCATTGAACCTGCATGTTAGTCATAATTATGTGATTACTCTGTTTGGTTTAGTTAAATGTGTGTAATATGAATTAATAAATGTTATATATATAAGTATGAGAATGTTGTTTTCTACACAGTAGCATTTGCCCGGTCATGGGGTTGACAGCCAGGAATGTTACAGTATGGTATCAGAGCCATGGTTTCAACATTGATCCTGAGTGGGCTATATAAGTGGTCATTGGACCCGAAGTTTTCGGTTGAAATTGTGTTTGGAAGAACCAATTTTCGAACCTTAGAACATTATTGAGTGCCCAGAAGATACTCGGCCATATTACAAAGCTCAGGAGGTGTAGCAGTATTATTAAACCGCATTTGACGTGGTATTTGGAAACCAAGAGAGAGAGCTCAACACTTGAGGTGTTGGAGTCATATGATCTGTTCAGAAGCAAAGGAAACCCTTATGGTCATCAGATCTGGAGAAGGTGCAGGAAGGTTATCCTAGAAACCTTTTAAAATTTCGGCAATCGGGAGAAATGAGATGTGTTGATGCACAAACTCCCTATGCCCGAAACCCTGAAATCCTGAGGAAGATCTACATTCTAGATCTTAGGAAAATAACTTGACCATTGTATCAAGCAGAGGAGTAAATTGCAATTTCAGAATTTCAGCAATCGAGAGAAGTGGGATGTGCTAATGCACAAACTCCCGAAACCGGAGGTGTCAAAAAGAAAAGTGAATGTGGTAGGACCCGATGATGTCACCGAAGGTGACGTGGACCCTCCTAAGTGTGCCACGTGCCACTGTTTAATCGGCGACAACTGTATTAGGTGGGCCTGGAGGGTAAAGTAAATCAAAATTTCGAATGTCAGAAGATTGGGAAGAAGTAAGTGTGGGGACTCCCGACGCCTGAAGTCCCAAGGTCCCGAGATCCAAAGTTTCGAGGTCCCGAAGTCCCAAAAACTCTGAGGATAGAGGGACCACAGTGGGTTTCAGCAATTGGTTGTTGTGTAGACGTGGACCATTGATCCACCCAATTTTGCAAGTTTGGTAATCAGAACCCCAAGAGAAATTCTAGTGTGTGCCTTGAAATCTTCGATGGTCGAAAACCCAAGTAGCACCTAGTGTTCTAGCATTTGGTCATCACCCGTAATCGCATGGGTTGGGGACTAAGAAAATGAGGGCTATCGCTCGAAAATTGCAGAGCCAAACAGAGCTCAGAAAATTCATGGAATCAAAACTTTTTCTTATTCGTGTTGGTTTATGAATGTTGTATCTTTATTAAGGGTTTAAGGCCTCAAAAACTTTGGTTGACTGCACATTGTGTGTGCAGAGTTCAATGAGTGTTAGGAAAACCGCGAATCAACGCCGAGTATAGAAATGGAAGAGGCATGGATTGCTTTTAGTTCAGAGAATGAAAGAGAAGGAAGGGATGCCAACTTGCGAGTCGAAGGATCGAACTCGAATGGGCATGGAAGAGAATTGGATAAGGAAGGGCATATGATGAAAATCATTGAAAGATTGCATAAAGATGTCCAGGCTTGCCGAGCCGATAGCTGAAAGCTCATGAAGGTTACGGATCAACAGAGTGAATTCAACTTAAAGATGTTGAAGAGCCTGGAAAGAATAGAAAGGAAATTGGAAAAGAAGAGTGACACAAGAAAAACAGGGAGTCGCAGGACCCTTGAGAGAAAAAGAAGATCGAGGAGTGGTAGCAAACATAGTCGTCACTCCCCAAAGCATTTTGGTAAGGAAGCACACAGTAGTTCAAGTCCATCCCCTACCAGAAAACACCGAAGATCTGGAGTGGATGAATTGAAAGGGGAGATGAACAAGATTAAGCCTCCTACGTTTGATGGAGAACATAAGAAGGAGGAAGATGCTGAAACATGGTTGCTTGGCATGAGGAAATATTTCCAACTGCAGAATTATTCCTCTAATGTAGAAGGAAGAATTGCGATGTATCAACTAAAACAAAAAACATCCATGTGGTGGGATCATCTTGTGCAGGTGCAACACATTAGAGAGAAATATATCACTTGGAAGGAATTCAAGAGGTATTTCGAGAGGAAATACCTAACGAAAAGATACTATGACAAAAAGATGAAGGAGTTATTCAAACTCAAGATGGGAAGCATGACCATTGATGAATACAAATGAAGGTTTCTGGAATTACTGAAGTATGTTCCATTCATCAAAGATGAGGCTGTCAAGATTCATAGGTATCTAAGTAGACTGCCACCTCCCATTGGAGAGAAGATTCAGTAAGATGATCCTAAGACTATGGAAGAAACAATAAGAAGAGAGAAATATCTATATGAACAACAAAGAGAAATGCCTACCTTTCGGAAGGCTTGGGATGACCAAAAGAAGTTTAAGAAAGAACAGAGGCAAAAGGGAAACAAACCTCCCTTTTTCAAAAATAGTCCTCAAGGATAGCCATCGTTTAGAGAGCTGAGAATGGCTGAAGTGGGGGAACAAAGGCCGAGAAAAACGCCCATTCATTGTTGGGGTTGTAAAGAGAACTACAAATACAAATATTGTCCCCATAAAAATGGCAAAGAAAAAGCTGTCCATAATGTTAAACAAGCTGAAATAGTGGAGGACATCGGTAGTACAATGCCAAGGATCTATGCGTCTCTGGACAACAAGCAAGTTGAATTTCAGTTGCACATGATTGAAGTGGAAGGTATGATTAACAACCAACCATTTATTATTTTAAATGATTCAGGGGCTAGCCATAGTTATGTAGATCCTAGGGTGGTGGAAAGTTTACATTTATCAAGAAGCAAACATGAAAAGTCTTGGTTAGTGAAGTTGGCTACAGGAACCAAGAGGAAAGTCATTGAGTTAGTTAATTCATGTCATGTGGACATGAAGGGTTTGAGCATGAAGGTTGAATTGAATATTCTGCATTTAGGCTCTTATGACTGTTTAATAGGGATGGACTGGTTGGACCAGCACCATGCCCTCCTGGACTATCGTAACAAGGAATTTACTTGCCTGTATGAGGAGGGAAATTGGAAAACAGTCCAAGGAATTCCCAGAGTTGTGGTTGTTAGAGAAATCTCAATAATGCAACTGAAAAAGAGCTATATGAAAGGCTATCAATTGTTTTCACCCCGTGTGGAGGAAGCATCCAGAGATGAAGTCTCAAAGCTTGGAGATCATGCGGTACTAACAGAGTTTGAAGACGTATTTCAGGAGGTACCCAGACTACCTCCGAAGAGAGATATCGATTTCTCTATAAATTTGATGTCTGGAGCATCTCCAATGTCGAAAGCTCCTTATAGAATGAGTACCCCAGAGTTGAAAGAGTTTCAATTGTAGCTTGAAGAGATTCTAAAGAAGGGATACATTTGCCCAAGCGTGTCACCTTGGGGTGCCCCGATCATGTTCATGAAGAAGAAGGACGGGACGTTGAGGTTTTGCATTGATTTCAGACAGTTGAACAAAGTAACTGTCAAGAACAAGTATCCTCTGCTAAGGATCAACGATATTTTCGATCAGTTGAAAAGTGTGAAAATATTTTGGATGATAGATCTCATATCGAGATATCACAAGGTAAGAATAAAGGATGAAGACATCAACAAGACTTCCTTTAGAAGAAGGTATGGTCATTACGAGTTCACAGTGGTACTGTTTGGGCTGTTGAACACCCCTGTTGTTTTTATGTGCTTGATGAATGGTGTATTCAGGGACTATCTAGACAAGTTTGTCATAGTCTTCCTGGATGACATTCTAGTGTATTCCAAGTCATAGGAAGAGCTTGAACGACACCTGAGGATGGTGTTGCATTTGTTGAGAGAACACCAGCTGTATGCCAAGTTGAGCAAATGCTCGTTTTATCAAAGGAAGATCCATTACTTGGGGCACGTTATTTCAAAATAAGGGATCGTCGTGGATCCTGAGAAGATTGAGGCCATCAGAGAATGGTCAACGCCAAGGAATGTGATGGAAGTTAGATCCTTTATGGGTATAGCAGGCTATGATAGAAGGTTTATTGCAGGGTTCTCAAAGATAGCTCACCCTATCACTTCCTTGCAAAGGAAGGAGAAAAAGTTTCAGTGTACTGAAGTGTGTGAGAAAAGTTTCCAGTGATTGAAGCAGTTGTTAACCAGTGCTCCAATATTGACGATTGTAGATCCAAATGTGGATTTCATGGTGTGCACAGATGTGCGTAAAGAAGGGTTGGGAGGAGTTCTTAGTCAGAATGGATTCGTAATCTATTATGAGTCCAGGAAGATGAAAGAGAACGAAAAGAATTATGCCACTCACAATTTGGAGTTGGCAACAATCCTTCACACTCTGATGAAATGGAGACATTACCTCATGCGAAGGAGATTTGAATTGAAAACAGACCACAACTGTCTGAAATACTTGTTTGACCAACCTACCTTAAATGCCAGGCAGAGTAGGTGGCTGGAGTTTCTGTGTGAATACGACTTTGATATCAAACATATCAAAGGGAAGGAAAACAAGGTGGCCGATGCACTCAGCAGAAAGGTGCACAACTTACATGCTTCATCCATTAGCATGTACATGACTGATATTAAGGATAGAATTTTGGAAGCTGCAAATGTAGATTTGCAGTGCAAAGACTTGGTAGCAATGCTACAACAGAGTTAGAGACCATAGAAAGAGGAAAATTACACCTTGGAAACTGATGGGATACTTTTGTACAAGAACATAATTTATGTACCTAATTTCCAGGATGTGAAACTTATGATTTTGCATGAAATGCATAATGTGCCTTATGCGGGGCACCCTGGATATTAGAAGATTGTGGCAGTAGTCAAGAGCCATTGTTTATGGCCAGGTATGAAGAAAGAAATTGCAGAATACATCACCATATGTATGGAATGCCAGAAGGTTAAAGCTGAGCATAGGCACCCAACAAGGTTGCTACAACGTTTGCCCATTCCTAAAAGGAAGTGGGAAATGGTGACAATGGATTTTGTTACAAGATTGCCCAGAACAAGCAAGATGCATGATTCGATTATGGTAGTGGTGGACAAGCTTACAAAATTTGTCCATTTTATTCCACTGAAAACTACTCACAAGGCAGTAGATGTTGTTGATATTTTTGTGAAGGAAGTGACACGATTGCACGAAATTCCTAAAACAATTGTGTCTGACAGAGACCTGAAATTCACCTCGAATTTCTGGAAAGGATTGCTCAAAGGATTCAGAACTAATATGAACTTTAGTACAACTTATCATCCTGAGTCTGATGGATAGATAGAGAGGGTGAATAGAGTGATAGAAGACATACTGAGAATCTATGTGATGGACAAACCATCAAAATGGGAACAAGGATGATTTTAGGGGCTAAATCTCGCTCATGGGCTAATTTTCCATGGTTTTTCCAAAAATAAGATTCGCTATTTTAAAAATGATTCGCCCAAATTCTATAGGATAAAATTATTTTACCTTAAAAATTGCCAAAATTTTATAAAAACTATATAAAATACTTATAAATTTGAATATTTTTACAAAAAATCGCCAATCATTTATAGTTAGCATATGAAGGATTAATAATATTCGCCAAGGTTTCTAAATTTTAAAATAAATTTACATCCTTAAAATCATCCCTGAATGGGAAGACTACCTACACTTGGTAGAATTCGCTTACAACAATGGGTATCAAGCATCATTGAAGATGAACCCCTTTGAAGCACTTTATGGCAGAAAGTGAAATACTCTAGTAAGCTGCGATAATCCAGCTGACAAGGCAGTAATTGGGCCAGATTTGCTAAAGGAAATGGAAGAGAAAATGCTTAAAATTACACAGAATTTAAAAGTTGCCCAAGACAGGCAGAAAAGTTATGTTGACAAAAACAAAACCCATAGAGAATTCAAAGTGGGTGATCATGTTTTCCTGAAAGTAAAAGCTAATAGAAGTTCCCTGAAGCTGGGAATCTGTGCCAAGTTGGCAGCCAAATTTTGTGGGCCATTTGAAATCCTAGAAAGGATTGCGCCAATTGCATATATGCTTGCATTAACTGCATCCATGACTGTACATAATGTGTTTCATGTTTCATTGCCTAATAAATATATACATGATGCTAATCATGTTATCGATTGGAATGTGATTCAGGTGGAGCAAGAAGGTATCTTGCAAGTGCATCCTGTGTGCATATTGGACAAGAACACCAAACAGCTCTGGAATCGATCTATAGGGCTTGTACAGGTCCAGTGGACCTGGTACGGTCCTGAGGACATGGCATGGGAGCATGAGGATGCTATGCGGGCAGGATACTCACATCTTTTTAAAGATTTCAGAAATCTTGTTGATGTTGTATGAAAGTTGCACTGAGGACAGTGCAAAAATAAGGGGAGGGGATTGTAATATCCCTAAGGACGAGCCCTATTGTAATCATGTTTATGAATTGTAAATCATGTTCTATAGGCTGGTGAGCCAGGTTAATATAAGTTGGTAAGGCTTATGAGTTTATTAGGCCTAAAAGCCTAAGTGTTAAGGCTAGGAGCCTGTTTTTGTATATGTAATTATGAAAAATGTTAATAAAAATATGAACACCACTGCATGCAGACCGACCACAATGAATGATTGATGGGGGAATAAGATTCCACAAAGTGGGTAAGGGAATAGGGGCTGAAAGGTGGAAAGAAAGGATAAGTGTTGAGCCTAGGGGCTTAAGTCCTTGGGAAAAATGTTTTTATATTATTCCAAAAGCCATGTGAAATATATGTTTTGTCCTAAGTTCCCGGAGAGGAACGAATGTTGATGGAGTGCATGCAACTTCATGGGTGACATGTGTCAGCCTAGGCACATGTAGTTAAAAGCTACAGAAGTCAGTC
>JASDQU010405097.1:0-10679 GCA_032191745.1 Picea mariana | reverse complement strand
GTGGAGATTGAATAATCTAGTAGAAGTTAAGTTTTGGAGGGAGAACACCAAGTCTTTTGGACAAAAGTCCTTGAGGAGTGCATCTAGTGGTCAGAATTCTCCGAGGAGAAATCGCGAAATCGCAAGGACCATAGGATCCATAGGAGTTGCAGGGTTGTTAAGAGTTGGATGAATCCACCACCCTGACATCAAGAATTAATGTGGACTGTTGATTCTGGTCTGTCGGAGCTGTCAGATCATTTCGAGAATTCGGGATCCGTAAGTTAGAGTGCAGGCCAAAATCCTTGGTCACTCAGAAACCCGAATCATGAAAGGGATTATTAGTAGTGAAGTTTCAGAATTTCAATATTTCGGAGTTCGGCATACTGGAAGTTCTGTTGACAAAGGATCGAGACCCTTGGTATTGAAACCCCCGAAGTCGCGAAATGCAATGTGCCTTTGGTGTGAAACATCCTCATTTCGGTATCTCGGGATCTGGCATTTCAGGAATCCTGATGACAAGGAGCCAGGGCACTTTGCACTAAAAACCCCGAAGTTGTGAAATACAAAGTGTCATCGGAGTGGAATTTTGGCATTTCAGTATTTCGGGGTCCGAGAAGTAGAGGAGACAAGTGATTTTTGGAACCGAGAATTTCAAACTCCCAGTATGCAAAATCCCGAAAAGGGGTCTCTATTTTGACGCGATGAGTGAGTTGGGATCGAGAATCGTGAACTCCCGGTACGCGGAGTTTCAAAATTCCATCGATCTCACATTCCATGGGACGTTGAGCCCATTTCAACATTATGGTATTTCGGGATTTGGGGAATCATAAAGTAAGGGGAATGGTTGTTGGTTGTTCTCTCAAAGTACCGAAAGCCAAAATAAGTGGGTAACAGGTGGCATGTACTTAGCGCATTAGAAGAGTCAACCTTCATTGACGTTTTCACAATTCGACATTTGCGAAGAGTTGTGTTAATACTTCGGGACTCTCCAACTCCCAAAACCTGAAGTCCTTTGTGGCTTAAACAAAAAGGTTTTTTTTATTAACCTTTCGAGTGATTTGGAAAAGATCCTGTGCAGATCTCAGCCCAAGGGATGGGGTTCTGCATCATTTGTGGTATCAAAGCTTGATTTTATCTGTATATTTCTACCAGAGGGAGCTAGAGGAAAAGGACTAGTCTGATATGTGTCAAGTGTGGTATCAAAGCATAGAACAGTTTCTTTTCTTTCTGTAGTAGAGAGAAGGGAGAAGATTTTACAGCCATGCCGTCGAGAAGAAGAGACGGGAAAATACCTGATCCAAAAGAGGAAAGAGAAATGCCGAGAATAAGAGACAGGAAAATACCTGATCCAACAAGGGAAAGAGAGATGTGTGAATTACATGTTAGGCTTGATGCTATGGAGATAGCAAAGAGGTGCACAGTTGACACTGGGGATATCCGCAAGGATGAAAGTGAAAATGAAGCTGGAAATGAAGAAGTTACAGTCAAAGATGCTGCCAAATAATGCCTATTCAGGGTTGTTGCAAAGATAGGTGCTAGAGAAAAAATGGGCATTCCAGTGTATGAAGGAAACTTGGATGTTGAAGAACTTCTAGACTGGATTAGGGCTCTAGAAAAATACTTCGACTATGAGGATGTTGAGGAAGATAAGAAAGTCAAACATGTCGTCACTAGACTTAAAGGGAATGCAACACTATGGTGGGATGAACTCTAGGCTGACAGATGTTGTAAGGGAAAGCAGAAAATCAAAAGATGGGATAGAATGGTTGCAAATATGAAAGACAAATTTATACCCAAGGATTATCAAATCACTTTGTTTCGGAGGATGCAAAATTTGAGACAGAAGTTAATGTCAGTGAAAGAATACAGTGAAGAATTCTACAGGATAAACATTAAAGTAGGTCATCAGGAAAGCGATGATGAAAAAGTTGCCAGGTACATGAATGGTCTGTGATATGACATTCAATATGAGATGAGCATGATAACCATTCAGAATGTAGAAGATTCTTATCAGATGGCTCTGAAAGATAAAGATAAGTGGAGCTAGAAGAAAGGTCAAAGAGGCCGAGGTAGAATTCAAGCCAGAGGCAAAAAAATTGCCCAAGACAGAACTCATAAACCTAAAGAAGAGGTAAAGAAACCTCAAACTCAACCTGACAGAGGAGGAAGATCACAAGGAAGGAAGTATGTTGATAGGAATAATTTTCTTTGAGCCAGAGGAAGAGGAAGAGGCAAAGGAGGTGAAGTGAAATGCTTCGTCTGTGGAAAAATCGGACATAAATCCTATGAGTGTCCAGATAGGAAGAAATATGGTGGTGAAACTCACATTACCAAAGCTCAAGGATAGAATGTTGAGGCAGAAGACGTTGAGTGTGGAAGATCCTTAATGATGAGGAAAGTTCTCTTGAAGCCAGAGAAGGAGGCAGAGAACCCAGCCCAAAGAAACAGTCTGTTTCAGACTGTTTGCAAAACTAAGGATAGAGTATGCAAGGTCATAGTGGACAGCGATAGCACAGACAATATCATATCTATAGAGATGGTAGAAAAGATAGAGCTGGATACTGTTGTACATTGAAGCCCATACAGGGTTTCATGGCTACAAAAAGATCATCAGGTAAATGTCACTAAATAGTGTTTAGTTGAATTTAAAATAGGAGGATATAAATATAAAATATTATGTGATGTAATTCCCATGGATGTTTGTCATCTATTGCTAGGTAGACCATGGCAATATGACAGAAACATTGTTCATGATGGGAGAAAGAACACATACACCCTGGAGAAAAATGGTAGGACTCACATGTTGCTGCCAATTAAAAACCAAGAGGTGAAAACAGAGATGAGCAACACTGTACTTCTCATGAGTGGGAAGGAACTTCTTGATGAGGTTAAGAAGAAGGAAGACACACAATTTATTGTGGTTAGGAAGCCCAAAATTGTTTTGACCAGTACAAGGATAGATGATTTACCAGAAGAAATCCAAGAGTTGTTGGGAGAGTTTCTGATATAGTAGTTGACGAACTAGATTGTTCATTGCCACCTATCAGGAGTATAAGTCATCATATCGATCTTATACCTAGAGCTAGTCTACCAAACAAAGAATCATATCAGTTGACGGTGCAAGAAAATGAAGAAATTAAGAGACAGGTCCAAGACTTAATGGACAAAGGATTGATTCGAGAAAGCTTGAGTCCATGCACTGTTCCGATTGTGCTCAGCCCAAATAAAGATGGAGGCTGGAGAATGTGTACAGACTCAAAGGAAATCAATAATATTACCATCAGATACAGATTTCCATTGCCAAGGATGGACGACTTGATAGATTGCTTGAGTGGAGCAAGATTCTTTTCAAAAATTGATTTGAAGATCATCAAATTCGCATGAGAGAAGGCAATGAATGGAAGACAACATTCAAGATGAATGAGGGGCTATATGAATGGCTTGTCATGCCATTTGTCTTAACAAATGCGCCCAGTACTTTCATGAGATTGATGAACGAAGTCCTGAAGGATTTCATTGGGAAATTCGTCATTGTATATCTTGATGATATATTAATTTTTAGCAAGACAGAAGAAGAACACTTAAAGCATTTCGCTGCAGTAATGAGAAGATTACAACAAGAGAAATTTCTGATCAATGTGAAGAAATCATCATTTATGAGGATAGAGCTCATTTATCTGGGTTTTGTTATCTCTGCAAATAAACTGAAAATGGATTTGGAAAAGATAGAGGCAATTAAGAATTGGTGATCGTCGAAGAGTGTGTTTGAAGATCGAAGCTTCCATGGTTTGGCTATCTTCTATAGGAAATTCATCCAAAACTTCAGTGGAATTAGCGCACCAATGATGGATACAGCGAAGAAAAGACATAAATCTTTTCACTGGATGGAGGAAGCAGAGAAGAGTTTCAATGTGTTGAAAAAGAAGATCGTTGAGCAACCAATTCTGGTTTTGCCGGATTTTAGAAAGACAGTCCAGGTTAGGTGTGATGCAAGTGGATTTGCAATTGGAGTTGTCTTGAGCCAAGACGACAGGCTGATCGCATACTTCAGTGAAAAACTGAATGAAGCGAAGATTAAGTACTCAACATATGACAAAGAATTCTATGCAGTCATACAAGCATTAAAGAAATGGAGACACTATTTGGTTCCCAAAGAGTTTTTTTTGTACAGTGATAATCATGATTTACAATTCGTGACTCAACAGGAGAAGTTGAACCAAAAACATGCTAAATGGGTTGAATACATGCAGAATTTTACTTTTGTGATTAAGCATATTTATGGAACTGCTAACAAAGTTGTTGATGCTTTGAGCATAAAATGTTTACTTATGCAGGAATTTAGAGTCAAGACTTTGGGTTTTGATAACCTCAAAGAAATGTACAGGGATGATCCATACTTCAAGGAGGAATATGAGGCATCTGATATTCCAATTCTCAAGGACAAAGCCAATGGACTGAATTCCAAAATGCTCCGTGAGGGAGAATTTATTGAAGGAAAAACACAGTGGAGGATTGGTCAGACACTTCGGTCATGATAAAATGTTATCAAAGTTGAATGGTTCATATTTTTGGCCAGGGATGAGGACAGATGTGAAGAAATTTGTGGACAGGTGTAGAATTTCTCAGCACATGAAAGGGAAAAGGCAGAACACAAGGTTATACCAACCATTACCCATACATGAAAGGCCGTGGGATGCAGTGAGCATGGATTTCATATTGGGACTGCCAAGGACACAAAGAGGATATGATTTAATCTGTGTGGTAGTCGACATATTTTCAAAAATGACACATTTCATACCATGCCAGAAAACTAGTGATGCAACTCATATTGTGAACTTGTTTTTCAAAGAAGTTGTCAGACTTCATGGCTTGCCAAAGAGTATCATTTCTGATCAAGATACCAAGTTCGTGGGACATTTCTGGAGGACCTTATGGAGGAATTTGGGGACAATTTTTTCCTTTAGCTCAGCATATCATCCTTAGATGGATGGACAAATAGAAGTTGTGAACATGACCTTGGGAAATTTGTTGAGGAGCTTAGTGACTGAACACCACAGTCAGTGGGATCACATTCTAACACAGGCGGAATTCGCTTACAATGATTCACTCAATAGAAGCACAGGGTAGAGTCCATTCCAGATTGTATATGGAATGCAGCCAAGGGGAGTTTCTGAATTGAAAGATGCAAAATAAGTTGAATTCAGAAGTGCTAGTGTAGAGGACTTTGCAGAAGGAATGAAGGAGCTTCATAGCCGAATCAAGGAGTGATTGCAGAGTTCAAGTCAAAAATATAAGCGAAGAGAAGATCAACACAGGCAAGAACTTCAATTTGAAGTTGGTGATCTGATTCTTGCACATCTGAGGAAGGAGAGGTTCCCAAGGGGAACATATAACAAACTAAAGATGAAAACGATTGGACCATGTAAGGTCAGAAGGAGATTTGGGGAAAATGCATATGAGATTGAATTACCCAATGGGGTCGGAATCTCGTCGATATTCAATGTTGCGGATTTGTACCCTTACAGAGCTAAAGAAGCAGGAGTAGAGAAGGAACAAAAAGAGATTCAATGAAAAAAACAAATGCCTGTAGCTGAAAAGCCATAGATGGAAATCATAATTGACAAAAGAGTTAGCAAAAGGACCATGAGGAAAGAATATTTTGAATACTTGGTCAAATGGAAAGGGCATTCAGTTGAAGATGCCAGTTGGGAGGATGAAGCCGAAATTCATAGGCATGGATAGACCGTGCAAGATCTCATGAACAAGAGTTCATGAAATTTTTCAAGAGAGGGAGTATGATGCAGGAGCATCGTAAGTAGCCAGCCAAGCAAGCAATGTAAAAGGTGGAAGACAGCTGGAAAAGCACCAGCACACATTTTTGAAATGTTTTGAAAAATTAATGAAGTGAATATTAATGTGATAGTTGGGGAAGCGTACTTACATTTATATCTTAGATGTTGTAAAAATATATTGAGCACTGCTCTCATCTGTAGAATGTAAAGGCATTTATACGTAATTAATCAAAGTAGGTAGATTTGAATTCATAGATTAGACAGTTTAGAGAGTAGGAGGGAAAATAGATATAGACACCCTCACCCTTGTATCATTGTAACATTATCATCATTGAGAGCTGTATCAAAGAGATATAGAGAAGAACCCATGTACAAGAGCACTTGAGTTAATATATGAAGCTTTGACTCAATTTTCATGGTGTTATGATGCTTACTATTTACAATTGTTGAATGGTATGTTTAGAGTGGCTTTGTTTCTCTATTATTCATCTGTTTAAATGTTGCATTGTGTGTGTGATTTCATGTTGAATGTATGAAGTTTGACAGAGGAGAAGAATGAGTTTCAATTGTTTCTCTTCCTGAGAATTCCTGCAAGGAGTGTAGTGAACGTCCGCAAGGTGTGCATTGACAAAGGTCTGGGTTTTATCTCAGAAATCTGAGGAGAGATACCATTGTTGTCATACCCGCATAAGTGTTGGAGAAGCACAGAGTTGTGCAAGGTGTGCGCAGGCCAGTTGAAGCCTTGGATTTTATAAATCCAGAAGGAAGTTTGAAGGACCATTGTTGCAAAGAGTGCACAGGGTCAAAGACTCAAATAACCAGAGGTTGTTTGAAGGTTTTTCGCAAGGAGTGTGGGAAGGGATCCTTTTGGGAAGACTGGAGTTTGCAAGTAGAAGCTCAGGAGGGATAACACCTTTGAACACTTCAAAGGAAGATGAAGATCGAAATACTTCAAAGGGAGGTGGAGATTGAATCGTCTCATAGAAGTTAAGTTCAGGAGGGAGAATACCAAGTCATTTGGACATAAGTCCTTGAGGAGTGCATCTGGTCGTCAGAATTCTCCGAGGAGAACTTGCGAAATTGTGAGGACCGTAGGATCCAGAGGAGTTGCAAGGTGGTTAAGAGTTGGATGAATCCACCACCGTGACATCAAGAATCGACGTGGACCATTGCTCGTGTTCTATCTTAGTCATCAGATCATTTTGGGAATTCGGGATCCGTAAGTTGGAGTGCAGACCAAAATCCTTGGTCACTCAGAAACCCGAATCGTGAAAGGGATTATCAGTAGTGAAATTTTGGAATTTAGGTATTTCAAAGTTTGGCATACTGGAAGTTCTGTTGACAAAGGATCGGGACCCTTGCTATTGAAACCCCCGAAGTCGCGAAACACGACGTGCATTTGGTGTGAAACATCATCATTTTCGTATCTCAGGATTCAACATTTTGGGAATCCTGATGACAAGGAGCCGGGGTGCTTTGCACTGAAAACCCCGAGGTCGCAAAATACGAAGTGTCATCGGAATGAAATTTTGGCATTTCGGTATTTTGGGGTCCAGGAAGTAGAGGAGACAAGTGATTTTTGGAACCGAGAATTTCAAACTCCCGGTATGCGAAATCCCAAAAAGGGGTCGCTATTTAGGAATTCAGGAATTGGCACGGCGAGGGAGTTGTGATCAAGAATCGCGAACTCGTGGTATGTAGAGTTTCGAAATTCCATCGATCGTGCATTCCATGGGACGTTGATCCCATTTCGGTATTCCGGTATTTCAGGATTCGGGGAATCATAAGGTAAGAGGAATGACTATTGGTTGTTCGCTTGAAGTCTCGAAAGCCAAAATAAGTGGGTAACACGTGGCGTGTACTTGGCACATTGGAAGAGTCACCTTCATTGATGTTATCACAATTCGACATTTGTGAAGAGCTGTGGAAATACTTTGGAACTCTCCAACTCCCAAAACCCGAAGTCCTTTGTGGCTTAAACAAAAAGGGTTTTTTTATTAACCTTTCGAGTGATTTGGAAAAGATCCCGTGTGGATCTTGGCTCGAGGGAAGGGGGTATGCGTCAATGGAGCAGAATGAATTAAAAGAACCAAATCAGTAGATGTCACCTTTCTAGTGGATGACGCATGTGTTCCGATAAAGATTCAGAAGATTGCCGATAATTGTCCCATTAATTGATTCATTTTTTTCATGAAATTGAAATGGACATTTGTTGAGATTATTAATTGATTAATGGATAACACGTTACTATAGGAAACAATGTTTTCTATAGAAAGATTCATGAAAAATAATTGGAGCCGTTTGGCCCCACCATTCGCACATGGTGGAATTGCCAAGATAGAAAAAAAAAATGATTTAATAGATCACTTGGTAAACTTGTTCGACAACACTTTCAACAAGAAAGTGGTTACAAAGTTGGCTGGTGAGAATTTAAAATACATCAGGGCCTAGTATAGGGATAAATTGCAAATATACCTCAAGCACGAGCACCCTCCCATGGTTCCCAAGAAAGAGTGGAAGGCACTAATAGAGGATGCAAAGGAGAACTTGTTTAAAAAACAAGGACGACAACCATGAGCTAGTCAAGCAAGGTACAACACATGTCATATTATCAGTGAAATATGAGCATTTATATTTTTCTTTCCTGTTTTAAGTAACAATTCCGATATCTATTTTTTTTTAAGAATTCCATATGTAGGCTACCAGACACATCCAAAGCAACAAAGGCCAGAGTGGAAAAACAAGGCCAGCATAAACTAGGTCAGGGTGGCTACAGAAAAATCAAAGCCTGAATAGTAATATTTAAATGATTGACTGTGGTTAATATTTATTTAACATTAGCGAACAAATATATGTTTTTGTTATTGGTATTTTTAATGGTGTTATGCATTGCAGTTCAATATGTTCGACATTGCTGTCATCGAGGAGGACCTGAAGCTTGGTTACAAGCATGGTTTTAAAAGTGTGATTGAATATAGAAAAATCTTGGGCCAGACTCCTATTTTCCCTGCCATGCAGGTAAATCAAATGAATAAGGAAACCACAGTAGCATGCTTGTAAATTCTATTCATATTTTATTATATCACCCTTAACTAAGTATTTATGTTTGTTTTCAAGCAACAATGCTATCACAATAGTGAATCAAGTGGTATTTAGCAAACACCACATCATACAAGCGTCCACATGTCTAGTGAGAGTGTAGAGCAGAGTAACCATTCTGGTATGTATGCTTCAGAATTAGAAATATTTACTGTGATTGTAGATATTTATTTCTGGACTTATACTTATATATTATCTTCCCAAAATTGAAGATCATGTAGCTCAGGAGGGTGAAATGCAAGAGAAACCAAGTGGACAGGAAATCAATGCACCAACCTTCCCAGCTACAGAGACAGGTAAAGAGAAATAGTGTAATGTTAATCAAAACAATGAATTAGTTATTTCAATTATATTTCAACATATCGATATGATCATTTTTGTTGTTCCAGTTCATGACCCTAAACAGATTCCAACTAACCCTTCTCAGCGATGTACGAGAAGTATGGTACATGAGTGCACACAAACAATAGAAGGACAGGGCACACGAAATACAATGTCCCTGGATGATGATGATATCCCAATTGTCAGTTTTATGAATGTAAAAAAATAGAAATCAAAGAAAAATTATATTTATAAATTCATGACCTGTTTTTGGATCTTTATCGATGTTTATATGTTCATATGTTTTGATGACTATCCTAGTTATGCATTAATTTCTATATGTTTTCTATATAAATAAAATCATTTGTTGGGTATGGGGAATTGAGAGCGATGTGAGGAGGGGGAGGGGACATATGAGCTTTCACCTTCACGTGGTTGGCCCTGTTTAGTAGAGAATAACCTATTCTCGAAACAAAGAGAATCTCATTAAGGTATGTGACAACTTAATTTTTTTCTAGAGTATTTTACATAACTAAATGCATGCTTATTTTCTTATTAATTATTTACTCATATAAAAAAAAATTCTTTTATGATTCATGTAGGTCTTGGTGATGGAAATGCATCTCGTGGACAACTCTTATCAAGCTTTATAGGCTAATGGATCTGACGAAACAACAATGAAAAGGTAAGGGTTTTGACGTGTTTTTAAAAGTAGGCTTTATACTGGTAAGAGTTCACAATCCTCATGAATATGTAGATATTGATATATATGGCAAGTTCCATGTGGTGTTTTGGTTTACTTTTAGATATTTTAAATATAATTTTGGTTTACTTGTAGTTTTTTTATAAATAAGTATAACTATTTTAGAGAACCCCCATATACAAAGTCCTTATCCATATCCTCATTGTGGAAAATAAATTAGAAAAGATCCATCACTTCATTCATTTCCATAATCCTAACCTTATTGTTATCCTTAGTCCAAATCCTAGTTCCTATTAAACAATGCATGAAGCCAATCCCAATAATCTAGACCCCTCCTCTAGTCCCACATGTTAGTGCAAGTATTATAAGGCTCCAAAGGACACTACTACAGAATGCTTATTCTTGTAATAATAATTCACATCCAAATGCTTGTACATAGTTGAGAAATCCCTTGATGATCCTAGGGTACACCAATATTTGGACACTTCTCCCCAACAAAAAATAGTCCCTATTACAAACTCCATTGAAAAAGATCCCTTATTACTCACAATGACAAATGAAATTTATTCCCCTCTCTAAGACTCCTTTTTACTCATAATTGTTAGATCAAAGACCAACTTGCCACTATCATCCTTGAAAATTTATAACAAAAATAATCGCATTTTCCATCACTCATCACCCCTGTCCTTATCATTGGGGATTTGTCCAATAGGACAAAACTCATCTTCTCATTAATAAACATTGTGGAGTCACCCTTGTCATAGGGATTTTCCAAGAGATTG
>JASDQU010405096.1:0-10684 GCA_032191745.1 Picea mariana | reverse complement strand
GTAGACCAGGAGGGGGTGAACCACGGTAATACTCGTGTAATATGTCGAATGTATGCATGTCTCTTCTTTCTTTCAGCTATTAATGGTTAAGCTTGATGGACGAGTTAATACATTGTTATGAATCTGTTTACACTTTTCTTAAATTAAACTGTGGGATATGTGGAGGCGACTCCAAGGAATAAGTAGTTTCCCTTACAGCTCACGGTATCTGGCCTTGCTCAAGAAACCCCTATCCCGTACTATGTCCTAGGTTGTAAACACCTGAGTCTTATGGCCACCCATTTAAAGCTATCTCGGGTGAGACTGCGTAGTGCCTTTTAGGTGCTGTGTTGCCTTCTGGTTTACCAAGAGGGATGATAGTTTTAGAGGCTTTGTTGGAACCCTGAATGACATGAACCTTGGGTCAATAACTCAAACAACCCGAGAAGGGAAATGATAAAACCAACATCCCCCAAACTCATCCCAAAGAAGGTTGCCCCAAATTTTCCCACATAATCACCTCAATGCAACATAATTCCTCCCTTGTGGAGCGACTTGGCTCCTTTATGGAGATCACCCCTTAACATCTAAGTCTACCTCAAAATCACATAGTTGATCTTACTCTCCTTGTTCTTCAAATCTTCCTTCCTTGGTTTTGTGCCCTTGTTCTCTTATAGGGACTCCAAAGGTCACCATCATGAACCTTCRTGTCCTTTGGGGGTGTCACGCCCCTTTGCAAACCCATGTGTCCAAACAAATCATTGTACCCATTCATGAACCTAGTCACCCAAATAAATCATTGCACCCCTTCACGAACCCGGTCACCCAAATGAACAKATGTGCTCRTCAATCATCGTGCCCCTTGGAACTAGYGCACCCCAACCTTGGTGAGCTCCTCATGCCATCACACCTCAATCTATTGGTCTCTTCATACTTAKAACATCCCCTTCGCGCATTCATATGCCCAAGGTGCCCACTTTCCCAACTAGTGCAATAATTGGGTGTCATAGCAACCCCAAGTTTTGTCTCCTTGAGGACTTGGAAGAGGGTCTCCATGCCCTTCTAGCTGAAGACCTTACATCCTCCCCCACCTCAAGTCATTTTCATCCCCAACAATATCCATAAAATATACGATCTCCAAGTATCCACCTAAACTCATGCCTCCCCCATTGCAACTAAGCCTATTGGAAACATCAAGTTTTGTGCCAATTGGAAACCCCAAATTCTGCCAAAGTGGAAACCTCGAGTTTCCACAAATCAACCCAACTTTACTGCACCCAACTTCACATGATCTGTTGCATGAGTCAATGAGGTCAATTCACCCAACTACAAGGATGAAATTCACCCAACTCTAGTGTGCTATCTCATTGCAATGGTGTTTCCTTGTTGTTGTTTGATTATGATACTACTGTCGCTTCCTCAACCACTGCTGCAACCTCATGAAAAATTTCTAAGTGTTGAACTTATGTGAACTTCCTACTACGTCCATACTTTAACCAACTTTGTCATGTCTTCGCACACTGATATCTCCCATGCCTTGGATTGATTGGATAGCTAGTCCAATTGTCATGCCAAACTCATGAGAATGCACTTCCCCGTGCCTTAACTCGGTATTTTATGTCTACATATCCATCACTCTGTCTAACTCCAAAGACTAAGGCAAGTATCCACCCTTTCCTCACTATTGTTTCCATCATTCAATCTTCATCAAGGAGATCAACCACAATGTCTAAGTGTTGCACTTCAAACCTACTAGTTCATTCGTACTTTGACTGCCTTCCATAATTCAATCCATCCGCACAAAAATCTCAGACCAATGAAAGGTCTCCCCTCACCTTGCTTCACTATGAAGTCACCCAAAACTAAAGTCATTCACAACAACTTGACTTCATTGTCCACCTCATGGCATACTTATCCAATATCTGCACCAAGGACTATACGTTCAGACCACCTTTGCCCC
Organism: Picea mariana; assembly: GCA_032191745.1. NCBI lineage: Eukaryota > Viridiplantae > Streptophyta > Pinopsida > Pinales > Pinaceae > Picea > Picea mariana. The sequence goes on along the minus strand of JASDQU010405096.1, from coordinate 8,745 downwards.
ACTACTTCATCACCTGACCATGTTGTGTCGTCTACTTCTCTATGCCTTGGAATGGTTAGGATTCACCCTCAACCATGTTGCCCAAAGAAAGATAAACACCCATTCCAAGGTAATCTCTTCATGCTACAATCTGCATGTCTACACAATCCTTCAAACGAAGGAAATTCCTCAACTCGCCTCCTTTTGTTAAATCACCTCTTTGAAACTCAACATCTACGATGAGTGTGGCCAACACATTCACACTCCTCAAATTCCCAACGAATTATCCAAAGTGCTCCAAGTAGAATGAGTCACCTCAAATAACTTCCATGCCTTGGGCACGTGCGAACTAATATTTCTTCCAAGCCCAACCAATGACCCTTTCGTATCTTTGAGTCATCACAAAATCATCTCCAAGTCATCAAGGTGCACTTTGCCTCATCCAATGTTCCATACCAAAGGTGAGCGAACACCACCCAAGTCACTTGGTCTGCATTTTTCCCATTCAGGTTGACTGCTAAGAATTCTTTGTCGACTTCTCCACTAACTCCATCCATCTCCTAGAACGGAAATACCTTGCACATACTGCAAGCATCCAAACTATGGAACTAATGTCGTGGCTATCAAGTTATCGCATGACCCAAGAAATCTAGCTAAGGCACCAAGCACTAAGGCACGTCATCCATCCTCTCAAAATCGTCACGCCCAGACCTCACTACCTACTTCACTGCAACAACCTATCCAATGTGCCTTGTCAAAGAGTTAGGTAGCTTCCTCAAGCCACTTCCACGACTGCATCCAAGTTTTCTTAAGCCCACCACATGACTCATTCAAGCAAGTTTTCCCAAGCTCTCCTCACATTCACCCAAGTCAAGGTGTCCTAACTGCTACACGACTTCTTCAAATATGCAATACTTGATCACCCTCAACTTTGTCTGTTTTCACCGCGGAAATGGAATACACTTGAACCACCAAGTCATCCAACTTCCCTTCAAAGAACTGACCACGACACTTAGGAAATTCAAGAACTCAAAACCAATTGTACCTTTCTAATGACATCCTTGGTTGCACCGATGGTTAAATTCTATTGTCTTGGACCTCCACTTACCCAAGAAATTGATTCTCCACATGAAATCCCCTCAATCATTGTCCATAACTCCATAAACCTACAAGACATTCACTGTTATACAAAGATGAGTCCATTCGTCCACTTCAGAAATTTTTCTAAGTTCCAAAATTTGCATGAAACTGATCGAACTCATCTCCAATGTCTTGCCATCTCTGCACCTTGCTTGCTTCTGCTTCAAGGCACCATGCACCCACCACCTATTTTTCAAGTCATACTATTGTTAACCGACTGTTGTAACTCTGCAAATAGATACCTCATCTGAAGTTTGTGGTCAACTCATTCGTCCAACAACCCAATTCAACTCAATTGTTATTCTCGAAGATGCGTGACACAAAGATGTCATGATGGAAACATTCCTAACCATCTATCTCCTGCGGAGCTCCTATAGGTTGCCTCAAGTCATTCACCTAAGTGCATCAAATTTCTACAACCAAGAACTACTCCCCTTCACAATCACTTATGTGATCACCCTTTTTTCTCACTTTTGTGATCACTTATACAGTTAGATATGTGACAAGTTGTGTGACAAATCCTGCATTCATCTGCCTTTCCCAAGTTCTTAGTTCACCCAACGAACTCTATGCCTTGTCTCTTCAAAGTGTGCATAACAGGTCTGACACTGAATTCCATCACACATCAAACCAATCAAGTCTACATCCAAATTGTCTCTACAATCAAGTCTGTGATCACCCACCCTTTCCAAGTGCTTCATTTTGCCACAAACTCTAATATTGGCCTATACAAGGTGTGTGCCCAGACCAACCTTCCACCACATTGTCAACCGAACCTCTATCGTACTCCACAAAAAAAAAATTGTTAAGTGAAGCATGGCCAAGGAAAGAGTTCTACCATGGCTTCCTTAAGTTTCTCAAAAGCTTGGGTTGCTTCTCAAGTCTAATAAAAGGAATCCTTTTTCAATAATGATGTTAAAGGTGTTTTTATTCAACGATAGTTATTGAAAAACCCACTATAACAACCCATCAATCATAATAATCCCGTAATATTCTTCAATGTTTTGGGAATTGTCCATTCCATTGCAACTTTACCTTTTTTAGGTTCGACCTTGATTCCCCCATGAGATACAATATGACCCAAATATTCCACTTCCTAAAGACTAGAGGCACACTTGGAAGGCTTTGGATATAGTTGTTTCTCCACCAATATTTCTAACACCATGTCAACATGTTGTACATGCTCTTCCCAAGACTGATGTAAATTAGTATATCATCAAAAAAAGACCAACACAGATTTTTCGAGGAAGGGCTTGAAATTGTAATTCACCAATATTTGAACCATGGAATGTGCATAAGTAAGCCAAAAAGGCATTACCAAAAACTCATAATGAACTTCATGTGTTCTAAAGGTTGTTTTGGGGATGTTTTCTTCCCTCATTATAATGACAATATCTCGAATGAAGACACAAATTAGTAAGAAAATTACTCCCTACAATTCATCTAATAATTCATAAATGATAGGAATGGGAAACTTATCTTTAATGATGATGTTTTGTAGATTTCTATAATCTAGACACATATGCTATGAATAATTATTTTTGTAAACCATCACCATTGGTGAAGAGAAATAACATTTGGCTAGGTGGAATTATGCCAACCTCTATCATTTCTTGAACCATATGCTCAATCTCACTCGTCTAGTCATAGGAGTATTTGTAAGGTCGAAATTTAGGAGGAAGGTTCCCTGGGATGAGTTGAATAACGTGATAGTGCCCACAAGTAGGAGAAATACCTTTAGGCATATTAAAATATATATTAGAATGATTGTCAATAACTATTTGGAGATCCAAGGGCATGGATGGGTTAGATGATTGAGCTCAATTGTGCAACTACTCCTAGGTGTCCCTTTTTTAATAGTTTTATCGTTTTGTTAGAGATTACCAATCAAGATGGTTTACCTCCCATACTTTTGAGTTCAATTTTCTTACCTCCCGAAAAAAAATTCTCATGAAAATATTGTGAAAATTAAAGCTCATTATTCCCAACTAGTGTAACCATTATACCCCTAAGATCACATCAACATCACCCATTTGGATCGCAATCATTAGGCTATCTAGGAAATAATCCCCCATAGCGAGCTTAATACCATGGCACTTCCTTGAGCAGTTTTTGGTACCTCCATTAGTCATTACTTGAAAATCTGGTGTTGGATATATAAAGCAATCAAGAATTTTTTCTGATTTGGGGTTAATTAAGTTATGGGTACCACCATAATTAATCAACAATGTTACCTTTTTTTCTTGATATATCATTCTACCTTGATGATTTTAGGAGTGCTAATGTTGACCAAAGCATGACACGATATGGTTAGAGTGGTCTCATGTGGTTCTAGATCTTTAGATAGTTAAAACTATTTATCTTCTTCCTTTTCACAATCTATGCAAAACAATTTCTTCCCATCACACATATGCCCCTTACTATATATGGTGTCACAATATAAACATGGTCCCTTTGATCCTTTTTCCTCTAATTACTATAGTGTCAACCTTGTAGGTTGAGCTAGGTTAGGAGCAGGAACATTGCATTCCCGGTAGTTATTAGTGGCAACCATTCTGGTAGAGATATTTGCACCTTCAACTCTCTTTTCCACACTGAAATCTCTATCCAAGGATTTAGGCTCCAAGATTCACTTGATATTGAATTATCTCCTTTAATCTACCTGTAAAAAGATCCAACAACTTGTCCTCTAAAATATCCTTCACTTTAACAATCAACTTTGAAACTCTTAAATTTGGTCTATAATTGGACCTCTTTGCCTCAGATTTGTCAATTTTCTAATGAAGGTGTTTCTCATATTATTCCATTATGCGTTATTAACTCATTCATGAAAATGGACCAAGATATAATAAGAGTTCTTTTTGCAATCACAAAGCAATCGAGACCACACAAATTGATCATGTTCTAAATATAAGGATGCAACGATTCCCTTTTGTTATGTTGAAACATGGTATAGATAAAGGAATTACTCCATCTAAAACTTCCATTTCATGGGATCATTACCATCAAAATTCCCCATATCGACATTGGGAATGAAGTGGTTCCTTGGTCCCAAGTTGAAACCATGATGAAGTGAATCTTATATTGATGAATGATTAAGTGTTTGGGACTCAATCCTCTTGAAATTCTCTAGATGTATTAAATTATTCTTCATATGTGGATGAGACTTGATCCCCTTGTTCTCCTTATCCTCTGCTTGAGAATTTAGGCTAAGGAGGATTGTTATCTCCTTCATTAGGTCACCTTTCATGTCTTTGAGATCATTTTTGTTTGTCATCCCTTTGAGGTCATATTTGTGTGTTGTCTCTTTGAGATCATCTTTGCTTTCCATGTTTTAATTTATATCATCTTTAAATCTTGGAATTTTATTTTACTTATCATGGATGTCAACCTTTTTTGCCATTGTATTTTCCATGCTCACTATTTTCTCTGCCAACGTTGACACCTTAAATTCCAATTCTTCTCTTCTTGTGTCAAGGATGAGCCTTTAGAAGTCTTTGTAGGAGTCACAATTGGCATACTTACATCTAGACATGATGGGCTTAGGGTTTTGGAGGGTCTTGAGAGAAAGGGAGAGTTGATATCTATAGTTCTTTGACAAATCATTGGGTTTCCAACATTAATACTCAATTGATCTTTCATAACCTTGACTTAAAAACATAAACTATATCATTAGTCATACCACTCGATTCTTATATATGTCCTCGAGTGTAATGCTTGGTGTAAAATTGATATAGATGACCAAACACCGATCTATGTATGGTCTCAACTATGTCTGTAGAGATTTTGATATACCCTAGGGTATGTGGAAAATCAAACTTGTAAACAGATTATGTCTAATACGGCATGAGATACTGGTTGTCGAAAGAGGAATACAATGGTATCTTGTGTAGACCTATGTTATATTCTCTCTGTTGATGCTTACTAAACCTATTTTTACCCACCTAAACACATATATTTGTGTTTATAGATGCAAGTACATGTCTTTAGCCAAAAAAATATAATTGTTGCAAAATGAATTTAAAAAAATCTAAAATTGGGGTATCTCTAGAAATGTCATAAAGCCTTGATTTAAGGTATGTTATGCCATATGACCTTGAAACTATTAAAATTTTTTTTATTCCATTCCTCCCTTGATAATTTTTTACAAGATGTACTCTGATATGTATTGTTTAGGCTCCCACTAATCCCATGTAGATTGGACCTTCCAAGAGAAAGTTATGGTGGAACTACTAGAACCTATTGTTTTTGTATTATTTCAGGAGAATAAAATTGTATAGACTATCACTTCACCAATATTTGCTCAACAAATTTGAAATTTGGACCTCAAACACTCCAGTCTACTTTTATCCAATGCCACTAGTGGCACTCAAATTGGACGTAGAAATCTTCATATATGATTTCTTTATTGAAACCACCCGTTTAAGCTTAGTTTGAGGACTAGACAAAACCCTAACTTGTACAATATTTAAATTTGAAAATATGGATAACCAGGTTCTAAATGTTTTACCCATTGTACCTCATTATGTTCTACGTTAACCCTTCATGCAATTCAAATGATCCAAGAAAAGTGAGAGTGAAAATGGCAAGTTGACTCATTTGAAGGAGTTAAACCAAGGATCACCCACTTTGATAACAATTATTATGGACCAAATAGACAAATATGTTGGACATGTGTTGTACTCTTTGTGGGTAGAATTAGTCTCATCTTGGCACAAAGGGGGTTTGGTGGGGTGTGGGGGGGAAACAAACCCCTTAAAAGAAAATCTTGGGTCTATTTTTGGTTCATTTTGTAGTCTTTTTACTAACGATTTTTTGGACCATTGTAAACTAATTTTGATTAATAAATTAAGGCTATAATCTAATATGGATAAATGGATCATGGTTTTAAATGATGAAGAATACTAAAATATTGTATTGTAAATAGTGAAGTTAATACACTGAGATACAGAGAGGTGTAGCTCTTAGTCATGCTAGTTTTCCTATTTAAGGATTTCTAGGGTAAATTTGTGTATTAGGTGTGTCCATGCCATTATTATTCTTATGTTTTAGATTCTATTAGTATTTCTTTTCTTACATTGGTTTTTCAATCTCTTCAAAATAAGCATAAAAAGACCAAATTCAATAATTCCATGCCTAAATCGAGTGAAAGTGTCAACGGATAAGAAAACTTTGCATGGTGACAACCTCCTATTACAATATGTCCAATGCACAAGTTAAGATTATCATTTAAAGTGGTCTCCTTGATGCATGTATATTAGACAAAGAAGGCTATAATGCAACAATAATAAGCTGACTTAAATATAATTAATGTAAAGATAATGAATGAATGTTATTTTTAGGGTCTTAACAAAACTCATCCATCCTATTTTATCATCTCATTTTATAAGAGGAAGGAAGACCGAAAAGTATCTCAAAGAACAATAAGTGGAAAGAAATAATGCTTTGGGGTGTTATTCCACTTGCTACAACCCTCYCGTGAAGGTTGAAATAAAGCTCCTTGAAGGTTACTATATAATTTAAATGTCTCCTTTTTGTAATCTATCACGTAATAAGTTTGTAAGAATATATTATTGTGCTTACCACAAAGAAAAAATAAGTAAGCAAGTAAGAAGGCATATTATATGAGTTGAGTCTCCCCGTATAATAATGGGCTTAATTAGCATAATGGATGATGATACCGTATATTGTCATGTTGTACAAGTAAAATTTTGACTCGTTATGTTTTTAGTACATCATAACCGTTACTATTAAAAAATATATATAATGGAAATATTAGCAGTGAAATCCAAAGCAGGGTAGGGTATGTACACATGTATAGACTTAAGTAGTCAAATCGATTCGCGGAGGGGGTCCCTTGTCCCACAAACAAGGGGTTCTCATACACAAAATTGGTTTGTAGCTTGATCGTGACCTTAAAATTAGATTAATATTATTAATAACAACTTATAATAATATAAATAACATTTGTTTTGTTAGGTTGAGGTGTATAGGTATGCACATTGGTTTCTTAGTCGTGGCTAAGGTTTTTCCCTAGCCTCCACGAATATACATGCTCTCTCATAACATTATTTATCCCCTACACGTCTAGTAGCTCTCATAATATTCTTTTATAGCCCTTATGTTCTATCATCATTGTTCTTGGCCCTTTTTGTAGGTTTGGGTTTGTAGTGACATACCATGTAGTAAGGGAAATGTGGTGAGTTGGGAAAGTTTCATCACATTCATCTCTTCCACGAGGAGGGATGATGGTCCCTCTCACTCATCCTACTTTGAAGTAAATTCAATGACTTTAGGAAGTTGGATGTTGCCTTAGTAAAAAGAGTAAAGGTTCTAAATTCATCAAATGTGTTTGTCAAGTGCCTGGATGGAATCCTTAAGCTAAAAAAACTCTTTCAAAGAAAGAATTTGTTTTTTTTGTCAACTAGATCTCATTGGATAATTTCCTTTCAAAGAAAGATTTTTTTTTTTTTTTTTTTTNACTAGATTTCATTGGGCAATTTTTTGGGGGCATGACCAAAATTACAAGACTCTTGAGGGTTGTATTCAAAGAAAATGGTTCCTTGACTAAAAGAGGAATTTTTTTTAGTTTTAATTTGTGAGTGAGTATATTGTATTACCTGCTAAAAAAATTAATGTACATAAATATTGAATACATCTGATAGGGTCGCCATAGAAGGAAACTGACCCATCACAACCATTGATCAAGCCTATGGGAGCCCCAAGGGGTCAAAAAATAATGCATTCTTGAAGTATATATGTTGTCTAGACATTTCAAAAAAAATACTAGACTGCCATGAACTGTAGGAAGTAAACTAGGACCAAAACTTAGATTAAAATTGAAAACTATAAAAATAACATAGTTATTCATGACACAAAACCTGTTGTTGTTGAGAAGAATTGCTCGGGGGAAGAGGAACGAGATCACAGAGTAGGATGGTGTCCTCAACAGTTGTTCCAAAAACTAATCGTTGAAGAATTATACATGTTTGCAGCCCCACTAGCCAAGAGAGACGAAGGTGGAGATGTTCCATACTGAATTTTAAGTCTGTTAGCTCATTGCACATTTCATATATGATATTTAGAAGAGTTTCTCTGGGGAGGGAGTTGAGGGGAAGCGAGGGATCTGAGTGCAGAGCTTCCACTGGTGTGAGACGAGCTGGTGGGAGATGAAGAGTCTAGAGTGTTCTCGTGCCCATTAGGAGAAGCAATGTGGACATTATAGAGGTGGTGCACGACTGATATCTATTGCCATAAGTCTGGAACTTCCTCAAAGACCAGACAACCCCATGTATCCATGACTTCTAGATCACTTTAGGCTTTAGGAGCATGGAGAGGAGAATTCTCAGATGCAGAACCAGTGAAATTGGATGAAGACCCTACTTCATTTCATCAAGCATTCAACCCGCCATGAGAGGAACGAGCACACTCTCGCATCTTGGGCAAGGAAATGAGGGAGAGACTGACATTCCCTTGATGGAGAGTGATCACAGGAGCAGAGGCAAAATGCACCATGAAAACATAAAGAGAATTTTGTGAGAGAAAAATAACATCAATTCCTCCCTCCCAAAATCGTAATGGCTAGCCCATATTGAGAAACAAAGGATGTTGAATTAATGTCAGCAT
>JASDQU010405094.1:0-10680 GCA_032191745.1 Picea mariana | reverse complement strand
CACCACAGAGTAATTTTGGGCGACGCTCGCATTCGGATTATGCAAAGCTTTCTTGAACACCACTTTAGGGATACGTGTCATTGTTTCGCCCATCGTCTTCTTGATATGGAGAGGAATAGACGGATTTACGGATTCCTTACCATTTTCTACAGTTTCTGGCATTCTGTAATCATGTGCCCTAGTTTCTATATAAGTGTCACCTTTAATCATATAAACATTCGTAGACAAGGGTTTACTAGAAGACAAAGGGGGTCCCTGACTGCCCCCATCCGCACTCGTAGAGGCTTGAGTCAAATTTTTCCCATGTGGAAATGGGTTCATTAACACAACAGGCTACTATTGCGCCAATAACTTATGGGCCTTCGCAAGGCGAGGGCACGAGTCAGATAGTCTTTCGTGCAAAGGTTACACAGATACTTCGACTTTCTTTTCTATGTGTTTCCCCTGCCAACATTGTTGGTGGGTTTCTTATCCCCCTTACCCTTCTTGTTTCGCTATTTTTTCTTTCTGTCAGGCTGTTGGTTGGCCTTCAGGTTCGTCGACTGCACACTATGTACGTCCAACGTTTGGGTAGGGGGAGCAGTCGAACAGGAGGTTTGGCTAGTCGTTGTCTACTATATTGACAATTGTTGCAATTGATTTGACAATTGATCAATGGAATTTTCTTGTGCTGAACCAACTATACCATCAACATGTGGTCCAGACTTGTGTCTGGCCTTGTTAAGGATGGACTATGGTGCATATGGAAAAACCTCATAGAGTAAACCAGACTAAGAGTATATAAGTTCAAGCTATTGAGATCTCATTATCACCTCTTCCTCTGAAAACACTCCCAACGTTACGACGTCCTTGGATAATTGAGGTACCAAAGACTTAAGGAACCACTCCAACAGGAAATTCGGTGGGACCAGTTCTTTTATCAAACTCTTACGATGTCGCCATTCTCGAATGTGATCCGAGATATGATCGGCCTTTGTTTTCTCAAAATTGGCCAGCAATTTGGTGCCGACATCATATATCATAGGTAGTTGGAAATGGTTTAGGAAAACCATTGCCAAATCACTAAAGCAAGAGTATTGTGAGTGGTCGAGCTCGATGTACCATTTCGCGACACTCTTGATGAGGGTTCATTGAAACAGACGCAACTGTACGGAGTCGTCTCGTAGTGAGTTTGACGAGCACCATAGGTGAAAAGTGGTCACATGATCGCATGGATCTTTGTTAAGCTTACCATCGAACTTCGTAATGTCTGAGGGAAACTTCATTGGCATGGGAGGCGAATGTGGATTGTGACAAATGGGGTCGTTTAACAACCTTGACAAGTCTGACAAATGTAATGTCGCCAGAAATGGTAGTTTGGGTTGTTGACTATGTACAAGAAGAAAGTAGCCTGGAGTTTGACTGGCACCAGGTTGCCAGGAAAAGTTAGGTTGTTGACCAGGGTTTTGGTAAATACCATGGTCTTGGCCAGCGTATGTATATTGTGTTTGTTGGGACATCATCGGCTGACTCCTGTAATTGGACGTTGAGGGTTGGACGGGGATTGCTCCATGCGTCGTGTTCCAAAGATTTTGGAAAGGGTTTCCCCCTACCGATCTGACGGGCATAGGTATTGAGTCTTGCCCGAGGTTCCATTGACCATGGAAAGGGTTTCCCCTGGTCGGCATCCCTGACGAGGGAACTTCTCCTTGCCACAGATTCCAAATTCCTTGTGAGGAGAAGACTTCTGTGTTTTTCCCCTGTGTAGGAATAATACGCTGCATAGAAATTTGTTGTCCAAAACCAAGGTTTCCCCGACCGAGACGGCAGCTAACGAGAAAGTGTTATTTCCAAATGCGTCGAATAAAGAGAATGACATCGAACCCACCGACATGGTGTAGGAAGAAGGTCCTAGACTACTTGTTCCGAACAAGATGTAGTTTATATTCAGTTCGATGGGTTGTTGGGGAGCACCGCTGAGCGAAGGGGATGAAGGGGGTATATGACCCCCACTGTAAGGGAAAGCATTATAGGGGGCTGAGGTGCCCCCCATGGACCCTTGCGAAGGAGTATTTGAGCTCCTTGCCCCCAGACCCATGGTCTGTAGGGTGGAGTAGGTGAGGACGAAGTTTGTGTCAAAGTCGAACATTTTGTATGAAAACAGAGGGCCCATCGCACTCTATGTAAACGGAGCAGTGATCACCGCCATAGATGGAATCAGACCATTGCCTGAAGTAGAGGTGGTTGATACCATTGTGGTTTGGACCGTCGAAGGTGAGTTCGGAGGCGGAACACCTCCTGTAGTGGCAGTCATTGAGGGAGTGTGAGGACTCCCTGACGAAGTAGCAACATTTTCTTCCATAGCTACTTGCAAAAATATCTGACGCTCGTGATGTGTTACCCTTGGAGGGGAATCCTATGGCGCAGACAATTCATTGATCAGAGGGTTTAATGGAACAAGAGCTTCCGCTCCAAGTTTAGAAATAGTTAGTTCCTCCATATTCGAGTGCTCTCCTCTTGGGAAAGGCTCGGGCACAGTTTCCTGCAACCCAATCGCCTCAAATGACCCTTGCTGGTCAAGTCTTTGTCGTAACGATGGTGGTGGTGGCTCCAATGTAACTGGCGGCACACCCAGAAGCCTTCGTGACCAGCGGAGCTCTTGATCTTCCACTTTGTGAGAAGATCAATGATACAATAAGGATTTTACTAACGTTGAAAACCAAGCACACACTAGAAAAGTTCTTACAAGACAAAACAAGCAAAACACTATCTAGTTGGAAGAGCATTTACGCTAGCCAACACTAGAGCAACTTACCAGTGCAAGTGCAACTCGAACACGAAAGCACCCTCTAGGTATACTCTGCAAAGCGTGGCCCGACGTTTGCCCTAGGTACCACGATATACCCTCGCAGTCACCCGTGTAATTCCCTAAAATAAAGGCAACTAAGTTGTCATCTCGTGAACAGTCACCAGGCGGGTACAGTCGACAATCGGGTGGACCACAATGAGCAGGGTAACAAAGCCCGAAACCTATCGAGGGTATCTGAAGCAAGTGGTCTGGAATACAACTGAGGATCCCGAATGGATTTGGGGTCCACGAAGCTCCATAGGCAAATGCAACCACCAGTATCCCACAACAAGTCCTCATAATGCGTTCCCCACTATGCTTGGTCCGACTTTGGAGGGGTTATCTCTGTTGCCTTTCTGCACGCGACCTCATGTTTAGCCCCTGTGTTAGAGGGGGGGGGGGCAGATAACTTTCACGTTTACTGTACCTTTTACACTTCCTAGCACTGACTCCAATGTTTGTTTATAAGCCTTGAAGAGTTTTCTCTCCAACCTAATTCAAGGCTCTAGCCTAGACTAGTTGATTGACCCTACAAACATAAAGTCTAGTTGATTTTAAATTAGAGTTAATTTTAGATGGCTTGTTTTAAGTCAAGGAAACGATAATGAAATTAGTGGTGTGTTTTAAGAGATGAAAAAAAGGAGAAGTAAACGAAACTGAAAGCAAAATTACTTCTAGTTAACAATAAAGATTTGCAACTAAGTCTTTAACCAACTTTTTGTAACTAACTTTTTCTAAGATCTTTTAAAGGAAAACCTAAAACGAAATTCCGCTCGACTATGAGCTACTTAATGTTCTAATCAATCAATAAAGAACTTAAGAAAAGAACTCTTTCTTCTAACAAGCAAAGTAACTAACCCAACTACTTAACCAAACAAAGAAACAAAAATCTTTTTCTATTCTTTTTTTTTATGCTTCAAACAAGAAACTTATTTTTCTTTTTCTTTAAAGCAAGCCAAAGGGGAAAAAGTGAAAGACAAGAAAAGACCGAAAATTGACCTCTGGCCCACTGTGGATCACAGGGAGTCGCTAAACACACCTAACAGGCTGATCAACAAAACTCGAAGACTTGCCTAAAACCCTTTCGAACTAAACACAAGAAATCTTTGAAAAGATAACCAAACTAACATCAAACTCGAGCTTCGACTGTAAAAACAAAGACACTGTACTTAATCAAGAAACCCTGAGAAGTGGGACTTCAATCAGGGAAGAGGTTCACTGCCTCTTCTTAAATAAAATATTTCTTGACACAAGCACGCTATTGATGCTTCAACAGCCTGCGTACGTATGCAGGCTATCCAAAAGCAGGCTGCATATGTACGCGTCTTGACCCATAGTAGGTCGCGTAGACCTTTGTAACTTCTCAAAAAGAAAACAAACAGGTAGACTGACAGGGCAAGGAGAATTGGTATGACACCAACATGTGACCAGAATCCCTTAAAAACTCAGCAGACTCAAAAAAGAAACTCAAAAGGTGAAAACCAATCAAATACCCAAAACAAATTCCCCTAAAACCTTAGAGATTTCCCCAGTATGGTCTCAAGTTCTGCTATAGTGGGAAAACCCCCCTATGGATTGTACTAGGGTTGAACATGTAGGCATATCTAACCGTCTAAAAGTCTCCTACCTTTCTAACTACCCCGAATATACTCCAAATTCATACATGAAAGACAAAGTGAAAAGATCAGGTAACTTTCCCTTTTACTCTGTGTCCGGTGTCGATCCTCTCGCGTTTGATAGCTCCACTGACTACAAGCCTCCTCCCAAGGCTGACCTGCATTCACAAACAGATAAACAAGAAAGTACAAGCATGCATCTCATATATAAATCATGGGTTAGATGTTAGAATGAAACATAAATTGAATACAAACATTTCACACATCATATTTCAGGACAAGAAAATTATTTATTTTATTGATATCACAATGTTTACTTACAACAAGGTTGGCAATTGCTGCACGAACCTGGTTCTGGCTCCTCTTCACCAAGCTCTAACTGCGCCTCTGCGTATTTTTCTCCTCTCACACTTCTTCTAGGGAAATGGAATAGGCTTATGATGGAGGGAAAAGGGCAAAATGGGAAATTTTGATGCAAATCTCACAAGGTGGCTGCAATTCTTGGGGCAAGGAGGGGATGTGAAACAGGAAGAGTTTCACTGTTCTTATGCTTATGTCATGAACGAGACCCCAACACCTCCTTTTATATGACAAAATGATGGTTATTTGGTTGGGTGACGGGCTATAGGCGGTGGATCAGTTGGAAAACTATGTAATAGCCCGTAATTTCAACGAATTCCTTGCAACTTTTTAATTTTTGCAACTTTTAGGAGTATACGCGGGCTGTAATGGTGCAACTAACGTATGTACGCTGTCTGTAGTGATGCAACAAGCGTGTGTATGTGGGCAGTAGTGGTGCAGGGCGCGTACATCTTCAAAAATAATGTTTTTAAGAAAAGCTGCTTAGTAATGACTTGGCAAAAATAGCAAGTAATAGGGCCAAATGCCAAATTTGCATGTATGGAGCAAATTAAGGTTATAAGACTTTCCATTATTAAATCTAAAGCCTTTGAAAAATAATTATTAAATTATTATTATAATAATTGAATAATAATAAAATAATAGAAATAAGATAATAATAATAAATATAAACAATAAGAATAACTATAATCACAGTAAAAGTGTTAATAAATAATCATAAAAAGTTTAGTCAAAGTGTTAAATAAATAGTGCTTAAACTATTAATAATTGTATAATAATAAAATAATAAAATAATAAAACAAGGTAAATGAAAATGATAAAAATAAATTATTTAGTTAAAAGATTTGGTCAAAGTGTTAACTAATTAAAGAAATCCATAATAATAAATTATTATCAATACCCTTAAAAAGGGTGATTGAAGCAAGTTAAATTATATTATTTATATAAATAATATAAGAAGAAAAACCTATTTGGATGGAAATGATGATGAGATATGAGAAAGATAGATAAAACAAATGTATCCATGGACCATAAAACACCCGCCAAATATGGAAAACAAAAGCAAGAAGCCCCGAGTAGCAAAAGTTGGTAGTTTTCGTTACTTGTTCCTCCCCGCTCATTAATATATATTTTCAAAACTATGGACTCTCCTTTGCTTTCGAAGGAAACCGATTTTACTCATTCACGTAACATTGCGAAATTCAAATAAAGTGGTGAGATAGCCGCAACTGGAATCCCATTACGGACGGATCCCAGAAGAAGAGCGCAGATGGAATCCCAGAAGCATTATTTCATCCAGAAGCTGCACCAGAAGAGGAGGTTCGTGTAAGAAAAGAAGACCATGGCTTGTTTTAAGTCAAGGAAACGATAATGAAACTAGTGGTGTGTTTTAAGAGACCAAAAAAAGAAGAAGTAAACGAAACTGAAAGCAAAATTACTTCTAGTTAACAATAAAGATTTAAGTCAAGGAAATGATAATGAAACTAGATGGCTTGTTTTAAGTCAAGGAAACGATAATGAAACTAGTGGTGTGTTTTAAGAGACGAAAAAAAGAAGAAGTAAATGAAACTGAAAGCAAAATTATTTCTAGTTAACAATAAAGATTTGCAACTAAGTCTTTAACCAACTTTTCGTAACTAACTTTTTTTAAGATCTTTTAAAGGAAAACCTAAAATGAAATTTTGCTCGACTACGAGCTACTTAATGTTCTAAGCAATCAATACAGAACTCTTTCTTCTAACAAGCAAAGTAACTAACCCAACTACTTAACCAAACAAAGAAACAAAAATATTTTTCTATTCTTTTTTTTTTATGCTTCAAACAAGAAACTTGAAATAAATTCTTTTTCTTTTTCTTTAAAGCAAGCCAAAGGGGAAAAAGTGAAAAACAAGACAAGACTGAAAACTGACCTCTGGCCCACTATGGATCGCAGGGAGTCGGTAAACACACCTAACAGGTTGATCAACAAAACTCGAAGACTTGCCTAAAACCCTTTCGAACTAAACACAAGAAATCTTTGAAAAGATAACCAAACTAACATCAAACTCGGGCTTCGACTGTAAAAACAAAGACACTGTACTTAATCAAGAAACCCTGAGAAGTGGGACTTCAATCAGGGAAGAGGTTCACTGCCTCTTCTTAAATAAAATATTTCTTGACACAGGCACGTTATTGATGCTTCAACGGCCTGCGTACGTACGCAGGCTATCCAAAAGTAGGCCGCGTATGTACGCGTGCTGACCCACAGTAGGTGGCGTAGACCTTTGTAACTTCTCAAAAAGAAAACAAACATGTAGACTGACAGGGCAAGGAGAATTGGTATGACACCAACATGTGACCAAAATCCCTTAAAGACTCAACAGACTCAAAAAAGAAACTCAAAAGGTGAAAACCATTCAAATACCCAAAACAAATTCCCCTAAAACCCTAGAGATTTCCCCAATATGGTCTCAAGTTCTGCTATAGCGGGAAAACCCCCCTATGGATTGTACTAGGGTTGAACATGTAGGCAGATCTAACCGTTTAAAAGTCTCCTACCTTTCTAACTACTCCGAATATACTACAAATTCATACATGAAAGACAAAGTGAAAAGATCGGGTAACTTTACCTTTTACTCTGTGTCCGGTGTCGATCCTCTCGCGTTTGATAGCTCCACTGACTACAAGCCTCCTCCCAAGACTGACCTGCATTCACAAACAGATAAACAGGAAAGTACAAACATGCATCTCACATATAAATCATGGGTTAGATGTTAGAATGAAACATAAATTGAATACAAACATTTGACACATCATATTTTAGGACATGAAAATTGTTTATTTTATTGATATCACAATGTTTACTTACAACAAGGTCGGCGACTGCTCCACGAACCTCGTCGGGGCTCCTCTTCACCAAGCTCCAACTGCGCCTCTGCGTATCTTTCTCCTCTCACACTTCTTCTAGGGAAATGGAATAGGCTTATGATGGAGGAGAAAGGGAAAAATGAGAAATTTTGATGCAAATCTCACAAGGTGGCTGTAATTCTTGGGGCAAGGAGGGGATGTGAAATGGGCAGAGTTTCATTGTTCTTATGTTTATGTCATGAATGAGACCCCAACACCTCCTTTTATATGACAAAAGGATGGTTATTCGGTTGGGTGACGGGCTATAGGCAGTGGATCAGTTGGGAAACTACCTAATAGCCCGTAATTTCAACAAATTCCTTGCAACTTTTGGGAGTATACGCGGGTTGTAATGCTGCAACTAGCGTACGTACGTGGGATGTAGTGATGCAACAAGCATGTGTATGTGGGCAATAGTGGTGCAGGGCGTGTACATCTTCAAAAATAGTGTTTTTAAGAAGAGATGCTCAGTAATGGCTTGGCAAAAATAGCAAGTAATAGAGTCAAATGGCAGGTTTGTATGTATGAAGCAAATTAAGGTTATAACACTTTCCACTATTAAATCCAAAACCTTTGAAAAATAATTATTAAACTATTATTATAGTAATTAAATAATAATAAAAATAAAATAATAATTAAATAATAATAATAAATGTAAACAATAAAAATAACTATAGTCAAAGTGTTAATAAATAATTATAAAAAATTTAGTCAAAGTGTTAAATAAATAGTGCTTAAACTATCATAATAATTGAAAAATAATAAAATAATAAAACAAGGTAAATAAAAATGATAAAAATAAATTATTTAGTTAAAAGATTTGGTCAAAGTGTTAACTAATTAAAGAAATTCATAATAATAAATTATTATCAATACCCTTAAAAAGGGTGATTGAAGCAAGTTAAATTATATTAAAAAGGGTGATTGAAGCAAGTTAAATTATGCAATGACTATAAACTTATAAAACAGAGATGGTCTTGTTATTATCATTTATGATCTTGTTAGTTATCTTATTATATGATATCTCCATTATTATTTATATAATATATAAAATAGTTATATCGTTATTTATTTATTATATAAATAAATTAGTTATTTCATATATTTTTTTACTTGTATCCAATAAATATAATAATTTTATATATATAAAAGTTTGACCCGACCCGTAAACGCTAAGTGGAAAACGGACAAGTTGGACCATAAAACGAATTTGGCGTCAAAAACGAACGTATCCATAGACCATAAAACACGGAAAAGTTGGTAGTTTTCGTTACTTGTTCGTCCCCGCTCATTAATATATATTTTGAAAACTATGGACTCTCCTTTGTTTTCGAAGGTAAACCGATTTTACTCAGTCGCGTAGAATTGCGAAATTCAAATAAAGTGGTGAGGTAGCCGCAGCTGGAATCCCATTGCGAGCAACTGCGGACGGATCTGAGTTATTTCATCCAGAAGAAGAGGTTCGTGAGATAGCCGCAGCTGGAATCCCAGAAGCGTTATTTCATCCAGAAGCTGCACCAGAAGAAAAGAAGACCATGGCGGAAGCAGCTGGAATCCCAGAAGCGTTATTTCATCCAGAAGCTTCACCAGAAGAAAAGAAGACCATGGCGGAAGCAGCTGGAATCCCAGAAGCTGCACCAGAAGAAAAGAAGACCATGGCGGAATTGGCGCAGCAGACAGTGTCTTTGTCGGAGCTAGTAAAAATAACGGCGCAGAAATCATACATGGCACTAGAGGAAGTCGTGAACAAAGCTCCCCAGCAGTCTGATACGGAGAAGAAAACCAGTCTGCTCAAATACATCCACGACACCAGACAGCGATTGCTTCGTCTGCATGCTGTTACAGAGTGGTGCAAGCAGCAGGTTATTAATCCTACACTCAACAATGGAATTTATAGTATTTATTTGGCTGGTTATGTTAATTGACCAACGAGCTACTCACTATTATTTGGCTGCTTATGTTAATCTAATCAACGACCTACTCCTGCAATGTTATTATTAGCTCATTAAATGCATTGCTGATAATTCAAAGATAGAATGAAGTATAACTCCCTTTGTTTTCTTTTTTATGATTACAATTTACACTGCATTCTTAGGATGGCCTGAGGTAAACTTGAAGATAGAACGCTGAAATGTTTTTTTTGCAGTACCCCTGTCTTCAAGCCTGCCAGCAAATTGAAGGAATTTTGTCAAATAATGACCAGTGTTTTACTCAAGCGGCTGATTCTTTATTCTTTACACATCAAGGACTACAGAATGCATGTGTTCCTGCCTATGATGTTCCATCTGCTATTGAAGTTCTCTCCACGGGAAGTTATTATCGCTTGCCTAAATGCATTGAAGATATCGGTAAGCAAACAATGCTTGCTGGAGAAGAGCGAGAGGTAGCCTTGCCTAAGTTGAACACAGTGTTACGATCACAATTGCTGGAAGTGTCTCCACCAAAAGAAATTTCTAGTGTAACTGTATCTGATGGTAGAGTGGTATTGCTTGTTGAAGGGGAATTCAAAGTTCAGGTTACACTGGGCTATCGTGGGCATATGTCTCTCTGGAGAATACTGCATTTAGAGTTGCTTGTAGGTGAGAGGAGTGGACCGGTGAAACTTACTGAATCGCAAAGGTTCAGTATTGGAGATGATCTGGAGCGCAGAATGGCTGCGGCAGAAAATCCATTTGCAATATTATATTCTGTCTTGCACGAATTCTGCAATGCATTAGTAATAGATACCGTGATAAGACAGGTAAAGACTTTACGACAAGGTAGGTGGAAAGACGCAATAAACTTTGAGCTTATATCTGACATCAACGCAGTACAAGGAGCCAACATTGGTCATCCTCATGTCCCTGCCGACGGAGAAGCTGATACCAGTGGGATGATGACTCCTGGTATAAAAATCATGTACTGGATGGATCATATTAAAGGTATTCGAGGGGCTGATTTAGACTGCATACCTTTTCTCAAAATTGAACCACGACAAGATCAGCATATTAC
>JASDQU010405088.1:0-10680 GCA_032191745.1 Picea mariana | reverse complement strand
GCAGCACATAGCCTGTAATTAATTGGTTGTTTCTGTAATGTTTTGATGGCTGAAACTTGAGTTTCAGGTATTACTGTAACTTGTAATTAATTCACTGAATGAATCGTTGCAGGCTTTGCTAGTTTGGGTGAAAGAGAGCTGTTCTTCTTCGTTCCGAGAGATGAGAGGTGCCAGAGATGAGAGGTGCCAGAATAACCGTGTACTTCGATTATAGGTTTGAAAATACCGAATCGCCTAGTTTGGGTGGTACTCATTTTTTCACCCATTCAAAGCAGATTATGAATATTATCCTATTCAAAGTGCATATTATGGAAAATATTGTTGTTAAGAGACTTGGGTGTGAGAATTTAAGGTTGATCTCTTATTAGTGTCGAACGTTAAGCTCTCAACAAGTGAGGTGCTGAAGCTTAACATTTTCTGTTATGTAATTCAATCCCATACTTGAGCATGATTGGATATCTTGAGAGTATAAATGCAAACTTGTTGAAGATGACTTTAAGATGTACCAGAATCTTGGTATTCTTCTAAAGCTTTTTTTTTTACTCTTTGGTAATTATTAGGATGTTGTGTTTTCATGGAAAAGCTTATTATTGTATTTATCAACGGTTAAGATTTCTTTTTCCTTTTTGGTAATTATTATGATGTTGTGTTTTCATGGAAAAGCTTATTTTATTTAGTAATTATTAAGATTTTTTCTTTGTCTATATGGAAAAGTTTGTTTTAGTTGTAAATTTATTATAATCTTTGTTTGATAAAAGTATTTAGGATCAAAATTTTTAAAATGAAAAGTTTTTTTTATATTTTTAAAATGGTTTATATTTATTGTCAAAGTAAAAATTAAAATACAATTTTAAATAGAAAAAGTATTTAGAATCAAAATTTTTAAAATGAAAAGTTTTTTTTATATTTTTAAAATGGTTTATATTTATTGTTAAAGTAAAAATTAAAATACAATTTTAAATAGAAAGAAAAAAATCCAAATATTAAAATTTTATTCCACATATTTACTCTTATGTATTTCTTCTGAAGAAACATTCTAAATATTTACTGTCATGTACTTCTTCTCAAGAAACATTCCATATTTACTCTCATGTAATTCTTCTCAAGAAACATTATCTTCATTGTAATGTATTCCTTCTCATAGAGATCTTTAAGATACCAACACATACTCAAAAAAATGGGTTGTTGGATTTATGATGCACATAAAGTGAAGGAATGACCTTTAAATTTTAATAACCTATTTTGACATAATGGAAGGTAATAACTACTTATTCCTTTTCATGAAGATCTTTAAGAGAGAACACATACTCAAAAAGGAGGTTGTTTAAGAGAGAACACATACTTAAAAAGTGGGTTGTTGGATNTGATACACATAAGGTGAAGGAATGTCCTTTAAATTTTAATAACTCATTTTGACACAATGGAAGGTAAAAACCACCATGCATGAATATGAATATCAGATATGATGTATTTTAATATTTGTTTCTATTAAAATACATAAATATTAATGTTGGTTTTGATATATTTTGATAATACAAGTCCAAAGAAAAGGAAGTATTTTAATTGAGAAAATACCCATGTGTTTAATAATAAAATAAAAGTAAATTTATGTAGGAAAAGATGAGACATATGTGACAAGTGACAAAAACAAAATGTCAAGTTTCAATGTTTTTTTTTTTTCTTTTTGAAACCTAATGCATCTTCCAATGTTGTTTTTCTTCATTTGTACCCCACCCCACCCCACCCCACCCAAAAAAAAAACATTATCAAATTGTGGCTAATAAGGGGTGCTTAATACTTGGTAAGAATGCATTTTTAGTGATATATTCAATCATGATTGCTAAATAGTGACCTAGTTGGTGCTAATAAGGTTATTTTGGTTGTACTTCCTTTTCCTTGATTTAATTGTGGCTAGTAAGGATGTTGACAATTTACGATTACCAATATATGCATTGCTTAGACCTTCAAAGTGGCACTTAAACAATACCCTTGCACAATATGTTTCTCGAGTTAGAGGTGAATTCATTTGAGAAAAAGTCTATGGATGGGCAATAAATCTTCTTTAAGCTATCATTTTTCTACATATATAACAATGGTGTGAACAAAAAATAAAATATGATCACTCTAGATGTATCTTAATCGTCGTTCGATAAAGGACACAAAGGATCAACTATATAGAAGTTCAAATCTTTCCTCCAATTTTTGCACTCTAAAAAATGTTTGCACCATAAGAAATTTGATCCTTCTTATTGTTTGATAAATCCAAAATTACGATAGATTTAAAAATGAAAAGAAAAATATATAATTCATTTTTATATGTTTAAAGTAATAACATCATTATAAGTGTTATTGTTGTCATGCCTTGTAAACATTCTTTGACTATAATTATTATTTATATTTTATAATTACATGTTATTACAATAATGATATATCTATATGGTACAATTTCATTCCACATAATATTCACTTTAGTATATTTCTCTCAAAGAACATCATTTTCAATTCAACATATGTTTGTGTTCTCATGGTGAGCCAAGTAACAAACCCATACAATTACAAAAAGTGAAAAGTGAGTTGTTTGGTGTTATGATGTAAATAAGGTCAAGAAATGGATTATAACGACCCATTTTGAAACATTGGTAAGTAATGGTGACCATAACTAAATATTAATATTGGTTGTGATGTATCTTGATACCTCAATCAAAGTGAAAAAGGTTATAAAAAGAACAAAAACCTATATTATTAATAATAAAATAAAAATAAATTAATAAAAAAATAATGAGACATGTATAGCTTGTGATTAGAATAAAATGTTAAGTTTTCATATTTTATTTATTTTTTGAAACCTAATGCATTTTTTTAAGAAAAACTTTATTTCATTTTCCTCTCCATCAACAAATTTTATTATTATTCAATTGTAACTAATGAATTGTGCTTGAGATTGGGTAAAAATGCATTTTCATTGACATATTAAATCATAATTAACTTTCTGTTAAAAATATTATTTTGATTGTATTACTTTTTCATAATTAATTTTGTGTTAAAAATGTTATTTTGATTGTATTACTTTTTCTTGATTTAATTAGTCAAAATTTTTATAATTTACAATTGTTATTATATACATATGTATTAGCTAAAACTTAAAAGTGGTTAGGGGTTATTTTCAATAATACCATTGTCACAATATAAATTGAATTTATTTCATAAAAAAAAAATGTAAAAATGTATCTTAAATGTTTTTAAGAAATCATTTTTACATTATTTTAAAATAAATAATATATTTAATATTATTATTTTATAAATTATGATTATTAAATTTACAAATATATCAATTTGCACCTATTGCTTATTTACATGTGATTTCCTTCAACCTTGTCACATCTCTCAATTTTTCTAAGTTTAGAAACATGAGTTTTCAACTATATTTTTTTTAAGATTATCGTCAAAAATTTTATATTCTTATTTTTCTTGTTTGATAAGTGTTAGATTGAAGAATTATTGAATAAATTCATATTATATGACCCAAGGAAGGGTAATGAGTAGTTTGTCATAAGACCAATTGCAACCCATAGTTTTCCTTTTAAAAAAATATTTTAGTTTGAGCATGTTTTACTAAATAAAATCTAAAATGATGAATGCCTTTAGGGTTTAGGTACAAGTTTGAATGTGCTCTCTAATATATAGTTCCTTGTCTACTAGATATTTATTCCATGTTCTATCCTTTCATTTATCTTAAAGCGGCCATGATTGGTCGGTCACTAAGGCATAAGGTCTCGTGGAAGTCTTAATCAGGCTATCCTCTAACCAATAGTGCATATGTTGATCCATATATTAATATTAACATGAGATGAAAATGATAATTCTCGTAATAATGACTTTACCACTGAACATTATGAGGAAGTTTGTAACCAAGTTATATCATAAGTTCATTGAGGAAGTTTGTAACCAAGTTATATCATAAGTTCATTATAAACTTATGAAATTTCTGTT
This sequence comes from Picea mariana, assembly GCA_032191745.1. NCBI lineage: Eukaryota > Viridiplantae > Streptophyta > Pinopsida > Pinales > Pinaceae > Picea > Picea mariana. The sequence goes on along the minus strand of JASDQU010405088.1, from coordinate 6,690 downwards.
GATATTTTTATATCTAAGTATTATAATAATGTTTTGTGTAGAGTCTATAGCTACTCATTTGTAATCAATATTCACTAATTTAGAGAGATGTAAAATAGACTAATTAAAAAATTATCAGATTGGTTAATTCGATTGACCTTTAATTATAGATTGTTGTTAACTATAAATTTTTGATAAGAGATTAATTTATTTTTCCTTAAGTTAATTTATTTTTCCTTTCTTATTATTATAATAAGATATATAAATTCTTATCATTATGATATGATATATAAATTATAAATAAATGATTATAATGATTCACATTTTACGTTTAAACTCTTGTGTTACCACTAATTACCACTAATTCTAAGATCAAAGTATTTCTATCTTATAGTAGGTTTCCTCCTTATACTTGAGCTTTCTGAGTCAAATACTATATTTTATAGTATTTTATGTGGTATGTTCTTTGTATTTGTGGAGAGATGAGACATTGTAATAGATCATAATAGATCATGAATGAAATACATATATTGAATATGATATATAGATACTAGATAAATGATTATAATTATTGATATTTTAAGTTTGAATTCTTGTGCTACTACCATTTTTAAAATTAAAGTCTTTCCAACTTATAGTGGATTTCATCTTTATATTTGAGCTTCCCCACTCAAATACTATGTTTTATGGTATGTGGTGTGGTATAGTTTTTGTATTTGTCGAAATATGAAACGATGTAATAGATCATGGATGAAATAAAAATATTGAAGAAATGTTTTAATATTATAATTTAGTATATATAGGGTTGGTTATAAAAAATTATATATCATTTTTTAAAGTTATTTCTAGTATTTTGTTATTTATTTATGCTTTTTAGATTGTCACTATTTCTTTATTTCTTTATGTTACCATTATTTTCCTATGAATAGATTCTTAGGGTAAGTCGATATGTGCATTGATCGAGATGATCCAATCAACTCATTGATCATGGTACTTGAGTGGAACACGGTTTTTATTTTGCTTGGATTATTTTATAGCTTGGTATCTATTTATGGCCCAACATTTGGGGGTAATTCAATGATCTCAAATGGATATTTCAAGAGAAAGATCATACTTCTAGTAGACTCTAATTAGATTTTTGGTGGTGAAAGACCTAAAAAGGTGTTGTAAGAAAAACATAATTAACTATGTCCCAAAATGCTATCAACAAAGAATAGTTTTCAAGGTTTAGAATATATTAAACCTAATTCAACTTAGGATAGAGAACACGACATGAAGATTCCTAAAATGCATGATTCAAGAAAAGGGAACTAATCACCTATGGCTAGTATTATAAAACATGTAGAGATCACAACAATTGAAACCATGTTCAAATATGCATTGTAATCTTAGTAGTAAATGACATAAAAGATTAGATATTAATTCCAAAAGGAGTCATCAAAATATTTTACCCAATATTGCAAGAATCAAAAGGAGAAAACTTTGTCCAGACAATAATGGTACAAATACTATTAGTATGACAAAAGGAAGTGAAGCAAAACACAAGCATTAGACTAATATCTCTAGGTTGCATAACTATGATGGAACATTAAATGGGTAAGATGATATATTCTTACTTGAAATGCTTTTGGGGGAAAACGAGAAATAATATTTATGGAACAAATGGGTAATGTTTAAAGCAAATCTATGAGGCTCAACACTCACATGAATTGGAATACCTATAAATAATGTCCATGTAGAAGTTTGGATGAAGTGGTCAACTAGTTTTTTGAGTTGTATGAATATCCCAACAATGAATCTTATAGGATTTCTCATAGATAAGAGGAATTAATCATTTAATAGGAGAAAATGTTCAATTTATGGTTCTCATCTCAAATATATAGTCAACCAATTGAAGTATCACACCTTAGGGTCAATACTTGCTTATATTAAGTGTTTTTCATACCATTCAATCACACATTTGGATAACAAGACCAAAATCATATAAAAATATCCCTTAATACTACCATTGAGATAGAAGATGTAGTGAAAGCAACTAAAACAGGCAAGGAATAGTGGAAGGATGAATAAAATCATAGGAAATTATATGAAGCTAAACACCATGAACCTAAAAATATCAAATATGGAAGATAACAAGATATACATAATGGATCAATCTTGAAATACATAAACCCATAAATTTCGAATAGTTTATACTTTTTCCAAATGTGTGATATCAACAAAAATATCATCATAACCCAAGCACCTAAATAAGAAAGGGAATTGTTGTGATTTTTGACACTCTTCAAGGGTTGAAACTATTACCATGAATTGCAATAGATGCAAATGTTTTATGGGCATAGGAATAATTCTATATTTATTCTATCATTAAATTCTTATAAGGAAATAAAACATACATGTATTTGCATGTGGATCTTGTAAACATACAATTAAAAATTGTCATTTTAACATCCCTTGAACAATGCATTGTAATCTGTATTGTCCTAACACACACGATTCAATGGATTTTCCAAGATGGAAGGAATTTTAAACAAATAATTGTAAAATGATCCAATTAACAAAGGAAACTAAGCATATCAAATCCTTTTTCATAACCAAATTGAATGGATTATCCAAGATGGAAGGATTTTTTAACAAAGAATTGTAAAGTGATCTAATTAACAAAGGAAACTAAGCACATCAAAGCCTTTATCATAACCAATGAAAATCCTAACAAATATGGATGACCTAGACAATATTGGAGGAGGCAGTTGAAGAAATAATGGAATGAAATAGGAATAAAAGAAAAAATTTCGAAGACAAAGACTACAAAGTCGATGAGAAATAATGTACAGGAGATAACTAATCAATTACAAAGGTTATCCCAAGATAGCAGGTTATTGTGAAAGTTGTGTAAATTTCTTGTTTGTTTTTCAAAGTGTCATTGAAGATCTCAATTGGATCATGACATTGTAAAGGTATGTGAATTCGTCAATTTCTTTAGGAAATATTTACAAGATCCTACTACTATAAAGGGGAAGCTAATTCTTGATGTGGTTGTCATCCCAAGAACCATGATCAACATTACAAACTCCATATTTTGGGAGGAATTTCTAGGTAAAACCCCTCTATCACATAACCATGTTTTCATTTAGAAGGACAACCATAGAACCTACAAGTCTATTGAAAGATTAGTTGCAATCAAAATTGATTAGTATGAAATTAGGACATAGACAATCTTTGAGGTATTGGAGCATTACAAGAAATGAAGAGTTTAGTAAATGTTTTTTAGCACAATTTATTCTCCTAGATATACTATAATGGAGGTGGCAAGGAAAAGGTTTTAATGAAAATTTATGTGAGTGTACCCAAATTTGCTAGGCACATTGATGCACTTTTATTATAGAAACATTGGTGCACCAGATTATAACACACCATTATGGTGCAATAATACTAATATGAAACATTAATGCAATTTAACAATAAAAAATAAATATGAATGTATGAGCAAAGTGTAGGTGCAAAGATTCTACACATCAAAATTTACAAGGCATATATTTGTTATGACAAATTTATTTTAAAAAATATATAAAATGTGAAATTTTTTTCGCCACTTTTCACTAAAAAGAGGGAAACATCTTCATGGATTCAACATGATGAACTTACATATCAATAGAATCCATCAGTAGGAAAATTAGAGGAAGGACTATATAATATTCTTCTGTAAGATGTGCATGGATGTGGGAGTGGATGATACTTTGTAGCCCTAGCTTGTGCGGTGATCAATGACTCTTCTCTATTATGAATAATTCTAGGTGACTGCTATGTACCATGAAAAACACTTGGTGACTCCTCACTACCATCATAAGTTCGATGTCAAAGCTTCAAAATGTAGTTTCTTTAACCACTACTGAGGTAGAATATATGGTTTCTTCACATGCATGTAAGGAGACAATTTGGTTAAAAGGTTTGTTGGGTGAGTTTGGAAAGATGCAGAACAAGGTGAAAGTATTATGTGATAGTCAAAGTGCTATTCATTTGGCTAGTAATCCATCTTATCATAGTAAGACAAAACACATTATGTTAAATACCATTTTGTAAGACAAGTTGTTGATGAGGGGGGAGTGGATCTGGAAAAGGTCTATACAAAATTGAATTCAGCAGACATGTTTACGAAACCAATTTTGTTAGAGAAGCTACAATGGTGTTTGGCTTCTCTTGGCTTGTAGAAAAGGTGATGAATTAATCTGTGCATGATATATTAGGTAAATTGTTGTCAAGGTGGATATTGTTGAAAATGTGTCAACCAATTTCCCATGTGGTTGCATGCACATCAATTAAATTTAGATTGTACATGCATGCACACTTTAGTGAACAAGAAATTTAGATTGTGCATGCATGCACACTTCAGTGAACAAGTTGTGTAACTGATGGATCAGGTTGTAATGAGTTTTTATAACTAATCCTAGCATACACATAGGGGTGTGGAGAGCAATGCAATGGAGTGTAGTGTGTATGTGAGGAGAGGATGGTCATATGCGCTATTGTAATTCTCCCTATTGTGTTAAATTCTGTGATTATTATTCTTGGTTTATTGCTATTTTATGCTCCATTTATGCTTTCGCTTCCTAACACATACCCTACCCCCTCTCGATTTGAGCTTCTAACATCTAGAAAAAAATACATATTCTTAACCATTAAACCCACTCCATACATGAACTTTTTAGTGAAAATGTTTTTCCATTTTTATTAAAACTAATTATCCCAACATTTTTAGCTTTTTACTAAAAACTAGACACCACATTGTTCTAAAATTCGTTAAATCTTAAATGGACTTGCTTACTTGAAATACTGATCAAAATAAGTTGCCAAAACTCAGCCACGACACCATTTTGTACACTATGTGTTCCTTCATCCAGGAGGGAACAAAGATAAGCGTTGTGTTCATGGGTGAGATTTGAATTTGGCACTGAAACGATGTAAGATAAGAGGCCAAATTAGTCAAAAATAAATTACGCCGAAAGGCGTATATCTATTGACAATGGGCAGATTTAATAGGGGTTTAGTGCTTAATAAGTTTTCTATGGACATGATTAAATATGGTTGGAATATTCTTAGTAGTCACACAAAATAAATGGCTGTGATTTCAATCATTAACTTCCTAGCTATTATAAAGACATCGGTTTATGTGTTTACTTTTTTACATTTACCTAATCATATTTAAAAATTACTTTGATAGCTAACTGATTTCCACCTAAGTGATTAACAGAAATTAAAATATTAACACCAATAAATGAAGCTCAACCGTTTATTTGTTAATCAATAATAAAATTTAATATATTCTTTTAAGGATTCTTTTCATCTTATGAGCCTTTTGGCGTTGATCAGCCACAATTATGTGGCTGTGTTAATGAATAGCGCAGTGGAGTACCATTAACCATAAAATCAAGTAATAAATTCAATGCATTTGGGATAATGGAAAATATTTCAACGTAGATTATATATATAAATTTTCAATAACTACTTTCAATTAAAATAATTTTATATCAATTTTATATTCAAATAGAAATTTAATATTCCAATATCTAATTTAAGTGAAACATTAAAAAAATATTAATAAAAAAAATTATTTAAATCTTGTTACTTTTAGGATCATTGCAGAGGATTTCCACAATACTAAAATCAATATTTTTTGTTGTTTTGTTGACTTTAGAAAAGCTTTTGACATGATTCCTAGGAAAAACCTTTGGAATAGGTTGGAAGAGATAAAAGTGCCTTTTGAGTTGATGGCTACTGCAATAAGAATGTATGAGAATGTTATTGCTAAGTTTAAAAACAATGAGGGTTGGTCAAAAGAGATTAACTGCAATATCGGAGTCAAACAAGGTTGTCCCTTGTCCCCTACCCTTTTTGGCATATACATTGATAGGTTAGAAGAATGCTTGGAAAAATCAGGTGGTGTCGGCCCTACTCTCACTGGTATAGTCATCAATCTTCTTCTTTATGCCAATGATATCGTTCTTATGGCAAGGAGTTCCCATGATGTTGAAAACCAACTAAGAACCCTCAAAGATTTTTGCTCCAATATGGGTATGACTGTTAATACTGATAAGACTAAGGTCATGATTATTAAATTCAATAAGATCCCTTATGATACCTTTGTATATGACAACAACAACTTGGAGGAAGTGACTTCACACAAATATCTTGGAATTGATATTTACCACAAGCTCAATTGGAATTATAGCATTGAGAAAAGGATTATTGGGGGATGAAAAGCTTATTATGGGCTTGAAAACAATTGTAAATCAACTGATCTTTGGAGTTGGGATAAGAAGAAACTCCTCTTTGAGACTCTTGTTACACCTATTATTCTTTATGGATGTGAAGTCTGGGGCTGTAGTATCTCTCGTGAATCTTGAAGAAAGATAGAGAAAATACAAAAGAATTTTGTAACCTATAATGTCAAAATTAAAGGAAATACGCTCTATCCCATCCTCCTTGTAGAAACAAGATTCTCCCCCATTGAAAGCATGGCTATGACTAGATACTTACTGTATAAGAACAAGTTAAACAACATGGAAGACAAGAGGCTACCTAAAATTGCTTCAAAATCAAGTCATAACCACCATCGACTCAAGCAAGGATGGCATAAAGACACCCAGTCTTGGCTAAACTATTGGAGAATCATGGAAGAAACCATTTTGCAGAATAAAGATACTATTAAAAAAA